>VXBJ01004827.1:391340-533866 GCA_013400055.1 Nycticryphes semicollaris | reverse complement strand
ACAGGTACGTGGCCCTTATCCTTCAACCGTTTCCCAACACTGAACAGAGCTGGATCAGTCCTTACCATCCTCACTGAGATGGCTGTAGCTAGACTGGAGCATCATCACAGCAAGGAGTAAAACCACAGTGTCATGGTTAGGCTGTCTCACTCGACGAGTGCAGTCTGCCTTCTGAAGGACACCACCTGGTAGCTGTTGTGTCATGTAAAACCCTCATGCAATCAAGTAGCCTGAAATAATTTCAAGCAGCCTGTCCCCTCAGGCCTCCTTCAATTGTGGTACAGGGATGGGATAAGAACAACAGGCCTCTCCACCCTCCTCTCTCTCTCTCCAGTCAGTTGACCAGTAGGGTATGTGTGACATGCATCCTTTGCTCCCTGCCTCCAAGAAGCATTGAAGTATGACAGCAATAATACAGTACTGTGTACAGAAGAGCGTGTGTTGGGGAAAAAGCTCTGACAGAGCTACTTATTCCCCTACTGTTTCGCAGGGAAAGGCTTGAGGCAGGACCGACAGCCCTCTCTGACCATGCCTCATTTCTCACCCATGCTCTGTAAGATTTTTACCTTTTATGCGCACTATGGCCTGGCTACGGTCCTCGCCTTTGGCATTTCTGGCATAGCATGTGTAATTCCGTTTCAAGTCCTCTGCTGTAGCTTTTGTAACTGTTAGAGTCCTTATGATAGTTTTGTCTTCAAAATCTCTAGTAATTTCACTGTAAGAGAAAAACTAGAGCATTACATATGTAAAACTGCAGCAAATTCTTAGTGACAAATACTCCTTCCCCTGATATAACCCAACCTCTTCTTTAAAAAAAAACAAACCAAAATACCTAATCTGATACTTATAAATTGATACACATCTCAGTTTTTAATACAGCTGCAGCTGGTCCTTTATCTGATTTTCCTTAATATTTGTTACTTGTAATTTTTTCATTGCAGTTGTGTCACGTTGTGTTTTAGAGATGAAATAAGTTCTTGCCTACAAAGCAACAAGACCTTATGAATTTAAGATCCAGAGTCCATGCCACATTCCCTGTGCAGTCCTGGAGGAGTCACTCTGTCGATGATCAGTTTGGCCACAGAGAGACAAAAATGGGGATAACAGTATTTCCTTTTGCCTTTTCTTTTGCTATGTAGGTTTGCAAACCAATTGGGGCAGCAACTGCCTTCCATGTGAAATTCAGCACTGAGCAAACTCAACCTCATTTGGTTTCTTTATGTAACTGAATCTCTATGCCTCAAAATGAATACTATGTATAAAAGTACATTTCTGTTTTCAGCCTCTGTTTTTTGAAACATTTTTAGCACATTATTTAGGTATATTGCTCTAAATAAAATTGTGTCTGCCTCTGTTTTAGAAGTCCCACAATAGCAGCAGCTGTTAGCATCACTACCAGGACGTGAAGGAGTGATGATGTGAACTAGTCAACAAAGCTCCCTCAAATTCTTCTGACAAGACACTGTCCAGGTCTGAACACCTCCTCCCTGGAGCTTATCAGGGCACGGTGCAGACACTGGGATTTCTGTTTAACAGGGAAGTGAGAGACTTTACACTCGCTCATAAGGTCTGTACCTACATGCCCCCTGCAAGACCCAAGAGAGGGTTAAATACAAATCAAAGTTCGCATTACTATGTTACCTTTGTGTGACTTTTATCTTTGGGTCCATGATGTCATCTGTGTTTTTCCCATCTATAGTCCACCACACCTCATTCCGTGAGTCCTTCAGGAAGGTGAAAAAGACCTCACAGGACAGAACAAGATCATCTCCTGGGAAGAAAGGAGCACAGTGAGGTATTGCAAAGCAGGAACAGCATCACCCTGACTTTTGTACTTTCCCATGATCCTACCGGCCTGAACTCTGCCTCGCTTCAGGAGGAAATGAGGCCAGCATCCGCCTTCAGATATCTGATAACAGTTTAACACCCAAGACATGTTCATTTATGACAGACAAATAAATAGGAAAAAATATCCTGCCTTCTCAAATGTGCTACAAATTTCTTGGCTGCATCAAATCACCCACCCAAAGGGAGATTCTTCACGTCAAACACTTCCTTGGAAAGGTGGGCAGTGTCAACCACCTCCACTGCTCAGGTCACAGATGCTATAAAGCAAAGAATCCAGCTCCACAAAAGCATTTTGATGTGGGAACACCAGTTCATGCATTTAACTTCCCCTCCAGATCAGGCTTGAGAGAGTGAATATCTTTGTGATCAGCACATACGTGCTTTTATCTTACAGAACAACTATGGAAGAAGTCTGACCTGAGCCAAAAAAACCTGTGCTTTAAGTGAAGACTGTGCTGCTACTCATCATCATTGGCATCACATTTATTACATCAATGTAATGGGGCATAATCAATTCAATATAGGAGATTGCTCCAAAGAGCTATCAGTCTAAACAGATGGAATGGGGGAAGGGGGGTGGTACCCCATTACACCGTGCTGTGAGGCCAGCAAAAGGAGAGCTGTCATTAAATAGGAAGTAATCAGCCAAAGAGGCAGAGGAGATCAGCAAGAAATGGCCAGAAGGCTGAAGCTACCTAGGGGCTGAAAGAGGGAGTGTTGGAGCAAACCATGGCCAGGGACAGGGCTGAGACAAGATCCCGGAGGAAATTCTCTAAGCAGCTGAGGGTCCCTATTTCATCTTCTTCTGCAGCTGCAGTCCTGCATCTCCATGTCTGAACATCAATCCTTATTTGTGCTTGCAAAAATTAACTGTTAAAGCTGCGCTCTCCTATTCTGGCATGGAGAACTGGCACCCCACACAGCCTGTCAGGCAATTTGTGGCAGCTCAAGTGCTCTGTAAAGAAGAGCACCAGGGATGCAGTGGAAGGGGAGAGCTTCTGTGCCTGGCTGGGTGTCCCCCATCCTGGCAGGCTGCCAGGGCAGTGACAGCACACAGGGAGCATTGCAATTTACCTGCTTCCACTTCATAGACAACTTTCTCATTTGGAGAGGTGAACTGTGGTGGCAAGGCCTTGTTCGGAGATCCTGCAGCAGAAAACAGAGAGCCCCGCCATGGGGACCAAGACTTCATGAGAACCTGGGGTCCTTGCAGCCTCGCTCACAATGTCCTTGCGTCCCACTGCACGCGCCCCAGTCTGACTTGTGATACTGTCTTGCTGCAGAGGCCCATGCAAAGAGAAATCTAATCCTAGCCCCCAAACTCCAGTCCAGACCCAGATTTTGAGGCTCCTCCAAAGCTTAGGTAAGTATAGGCACAACTTTTGGGGCCTTTTGCATCGGGAGAACTCCACACCCCTCTTATCTCCTACTTGGCACAGCCTGTACCAGTTTCTTTTTATTGCTGCTTCTAAAAAACAAAATAAAACATAATTTCCTGTCACAAGTATTTAATTCAGCTCTTAAAGCAGCAGTTGCCATGGGATTCAGCATGTGCCCTACCGTTCGCTAGGTTTTTAAACTTTGTCTACAATTCCCTGGCAGACAGGCTGAGCCCTTGTGCCTGGGGCAGACGTGTCCAAGCACTGGGTTGGGTAATTGTAGCCCTGCCTGCCAATGGATTGATAGTCCCAACCTCAGCATGCAAGGTTTTGAGATTGCAAGAAGACTGAGGCAAGTAGGCTAAAAGGGGTCAGTCCTACAAATAGTGATGAGCAAAGGGCACTGGAGACAAAAATGAGCAAGAGCACCAGGGTTATGCATTCACACGCCAGCAGAGGGTACCCCTGGCCATGTCATGGGCTGTACCTCACCAGCCTAAGCCCGGGGTCATCCTTGTGGTGTTTGGGTCATTTGACATGGTGGTGGGCAGGACCTCCAGTGCAACATGTCCTGGGCAGTCACGCAAGGTTGATCCCAGCAAGCAAAAATATACCAGGTCAGTTGGGTACTGTAGATTGAGGACAACCACAAACAGATCCTGTGACAGACTCTTCTAGCTGGTTTCACCACTTCTGCAGCTATCCACCTGCATTTCACACATTTAAGAGTCATTCTTACCCACCACCTTCATCTTTATGGTTCTGGTGAGATTATAGGTTCTTCCATGGTCCTTGAATGTCACAATACAGGTGTAATTTCCTATATATGCACTGCGGACAATGCCAATGACAAGCCTAGGCCCTTGGGGGTATCGTTCATAGAAGCCATTAATCAAGTTGCAGCCCTGGAGTCAGACAGAAAAACACTTGAGTTTTGTGATTCAAAAGTAAAGATACTGGTCTTAGTATTCACGAATGGATACTAAGACTAAAGGACATGTCCCCGTTGATGTTACCGCGTCTAACTCTTTTGGGACTAATCGGGATACCTCTAACTGATTTCAGCTGAGGATGAGACCCTAAAATTGTCACCTGGCAAATGAGAATCTGTAGTACAGAAACCTTAATAACTTCTTCTCTTTCTGTCAGGCAAGGCAGGAAACCTATGCCAAGTACTGAGCTAGAGATCCCTTCTCAGAAAGGAGTCATGCAGATGACAACTTGATTGTCATAAAACCTAAGGATGTGCACATTTTCTAAGAGATTATTTTTGAATGGTACATTTCCAAATCAGATACATCCTAATAGGGCAGTATAAGATAGGGGTCATATACCATTTTTAATGATTTTTATTAGGCATGGGATGACTTGCCTTCTGAAAAATTACTTCCATGGGGCTTTTTGTTTCATTCTGCTAATTGATTGTTGAGATGTGAATTTCAATGAATGGTACAAGTAAAGGGTTTCAATTTCTGGAGTGAAACTGCTCCTCCTGGATATAAAAGTAAGTTTTTTCCTGAAGGGTTTTAGAGTTGTTGTCTTTCTTCTGGGGTGGTTTTAATTATTTTTTTTTTTTTTTAAATGAGCAGATATATTTTTGCCAACTTACTCTATTATAAAATTTACTCATTCAGAACCTTCTATCTAGAAATCCAAAAGCTCATTCTAAGCAGTTAAAGAATTCAGTCCCATAACCCTCTGGCTGCACATCCCCTGAGAATTCTTATTCTCTCTTGACTAAAGGCATCCACCTAGAGAAAAACACCAAGGTCAAAATTTTTATTACATTGAGCAGTAATTCTGTAGGCAAGAGCCTGAGGATAGCTGGAGACAGCCTGATTATCAGAGCAGTAGGAGGGTAGGGTAGGGATTTCTCCATCTCCAGAAAAGATGTTTGCTGAATTGTGTCAAACGGTTCTTGCAGAGACTTGATGTACCACTCCATTTCCTGACCTCAAAGCATTTTGGAAAGGATGCTATTTTCATGAGCAGGTGGGTTGGTTGATTTTGGTTGTGGGGTTTTTGGTTTGTTTTTTGGGTTTTTTTTCTTTGTTTTGGTGTTGGGTTTGGTTTTGTTTTCTGGGTTTTTTTGTTGTATACAGCCTGGAGCTGACCTGAGGTTCCTAAATCCCTGCTAGAGTATTCTCCACTTGCACATGCTAGTCAAAAAAGTTTCAGTGTTAACTCTCAATTCCCTTCCAAGAGCAGTTTTACCCTTGAACTCCATGGAAACAAAATTCTTAAAAATTAGTAAACCTTCATTAACAGATACAACACTGTATTCCCCGCCCCCAGCCCAAATAAGTCCTTCTTACCAAGTACCACTTGACAGTTGGTGTTACGCTAGCAGGGTAAAACCCATCAATATCTGGACATATGATCTTCTCGTTGGCATGTTCCAAATAGAACATCTCCTCAATGGGTTTTATTGAATGGCTCACACAAGAGTGTTGGTCTTTCGGAACAACCTCCAAGGGAAATGCAACTTTGCTGCAGTAGGTTGTATTTCTAAGGACACAGGAGGATAGAGCTGATTAGCTGGAACTTGTTTACTCCTGTAGCAGTGGAATGAAATAAAAATCACATCTGCAATAATAAGCATCATAACAACGATGAGGTACATACAGCCTTAGTTGACTCATTTATAAATGGGAAAGAAAACACCAGAGGTGGCCACACTAGCTCAGAAAAGCCTATAAAAAATTACTAACAAGCAGCACCCACTCCCCTGCTGGTAAAGCAGGTAATAGGGTCAAAGACTTAACAAACCAGAGACAATGTGAGGAAGATCAAAAAGAGCTCATGTGCTCAGCGCATAGCAGATGCTATACTCATTTTGTACCACACTTAGAGACACTTAATTTCCTAGAAGTCTGAATCTCATGAATCTTTGCCAAATTAGCATGCAGTCAAAACATTACCCCTGCATCTGAAGCTATTTTTACTCTAGACATACAGATCGCTTCTTAATGCTGAGTGCCTGTGGATTTTGCCACAGGCTCAGCAATAATATTTTCATGGACACTTGCAGCCAGAAAGGAGAGGCATGTTCATTAATGTTTGCAAGGCTCCAAGTATTATTACAATGTAAATTGGCTCAGCGCTGAGCGGTCTTGTGATTGTAACATCCTTTGCTCATTAATGCTTGTGTAAATGGTCTTCCTCCCTACAGTTAACAGCATAATTTTCCCGCTTCCATGAAAGCGCTTCAGTTACACTGAAAAACATACAGAAGCTGCAATGAACAAACCTACCTGAGCATGCATGTATAATTCCCAGTGTCATTGAGAAGTGCAGGCCAGAACCAAAGGGTGTCTTTCTCCTTGCTGATGTGATTGTCTGGGAGACGAAAATTAATGGGCTCCTCCAGATCCCGGTCCTGCCCGATCCTGTACCAGATCAGGGTTAAGCCAGCAGAATGGGCTGTGCTGTAGTTGTACTTCAAGAAGGTCTCAAAAAGTGGGCATTTAATCTTGGCAGGTTCCCCATCATAAATCTGGATCTGCTTCATGGTGTCCACACCCCAGTCATCACAGCGTTCTGCAGCCAGGAAGAACAAGGTACCTTAGCTTACAAGTCCACAGGAGAAACAGTTCTGCCCATGTTCCCCACAGCCCTTGGTCCTGTCCCCATTAAAATAAGAGGAAAAAACATTGTGTTTTCAGTGGAATTAAATTGGGCTTTTGTAAAGCAGAACACGAACACTGTATTAATTTCTAGAGAACCTGCAAGTCTGTACACCTCCTTCCAAGCTATTTATCCCCCATCAGGACAATATGATAGGGTAAGATATTCCTGCATAACACCAGGCTTCCTAAAGAGCTCCAAGAGAATTCAAAAAATAACCAGTTTGGGAAGATAAAATTTGGATGAAAACAATGCTAGAGGTGTGCGTGCATCCATGCACAGTGATAGGGAAGAGAGAAACAGAGGCGTTGGAAGAAGAGGGGGGAAAAAAACAAACACCAAAGGGTCAAGAAACCAAGACTGCAAACATCAACACTCCCATAGAGCTATGGGCCATTGCCCCTGCCAGCAGCAGTTGGACTGTAGCTTCTAGAAACAAGGATTGTCTTTCCTGAGATGGATTCACACATTGCCTGTGCATGCTGTGATAACACAGAGTGCAAACAACACGTAGCGACTGTTTATAGTGAAGTTTGGGAAAGCAGGCTGAGGGGCAGGAGAGGGAGTACGGAGGAGGTGGTAGCATGTTATCTTGGGGATCCCCAGGCAACCCTCGGGTGCATTCCCCAAGCACAGTTCAACAGGCTCAGCACAGCTCACTGCAGACTCAGGCTGACATAGAAACAAGGAAGCATTAAAATAAAAAAAAAAAGCTGTTCAGTGCCTCTTCTTTTTTTCTTTTAATTTATTCGTGTCATTAGCAAATAGTTTCAGAACAAACAGCACAGTCAAAACCCATTTCTCTTGCAAGAGCTCCTTTCCATTCCATTCCTCCTGCCCATCAGGATGCTCAGGCACGAAGGGAGTCAGTGCAAGCAAAGCGTGGTACCAGGGTGTCAGCAAACCTGAGAGCAACCTGCTCTGCCCACACCACATGCAGAGAAGCTGCTGTCGCTGCATCTCCCGTCTCCCTGCGCTGACAAGGCAGAGCACGGCACAGCACACTTCCCAGAGCATCCCTTATAGCTGCTGGAAGGCATCAGCTAGGGCAGCCTGACGTCTGAGAGCCCAAAATGAGTAGGAGAGGGGTGAGCTGCAGGCTCAGTGGGAATGGTGTCTCAGCATATCACAGGCACACCAGAATCAACACCCCAAAGCCTCTCCAGTTTGCGGATGTTAGAAGCACTCAGACCAAGAAGAAAACCAGAATACAATATGCTCTTTGAGTCCAATTCTTCTGAACTGACTTCACAGGCCCAGAGCAGGATTTCTGGCATTTTATCTTCCTTAAATAGACAGTGGGATGTAGCTTGGCCCCAGATTCATACTTAATTAAAAAAAAATCAAAGAGATAAACCTTTGAGAAGACAGGCCCAGAGTGTTTAAAGGCAGTAATGCTAACCCCGTGGCTCAGCTACGGTTAGTCACAGTGAGGAATAATTTGGGCCAGTAAGAATAGAAATGTTTTCTGGTGGGTTTAGACATAAATGTAAATGGTACTGTTCTTCCTGTGGTATGCCAAACACCTGTATGACACAGGGCTACTTCTGCAGGAAGAGAGTGAATTGGGGTAGGAAAAGGCAGTGAAGCTAGAAGTATTTTCTCGTATGATCCCCAAACCCAAATGGCTGGAAAGTGCCATTGCTCATCATCTAAGAAACATACAGATATTTATTTCTTTCAAAACCGCACAACATCGTCCATTACAGCTGCCCAGCCAGTGCCAAGGCTCATTTTGAAAGGCTTATACCATGGGAAGGTGCATTCATCACCATGGTTAAATCCAACTGGAACTAGTACATTGCTTTATGCTGGTGGGATCAAGGTGCTGGATTAGGCATGGTCAAGTTTTCACAGAGTGGTAAATGAGACAAATGAGCCTGCCAGAGACTGCTGGATAATTGCATGATAAAGCACTGATTACTATTCACACAGGTAAGCATTTGTTTTTATAAAGAAAGGTTGTCCCTCTGAAAGGAGCAGACCTGTGCCTGTACATCAGGATACCTGGGTTCTCTTCCTGGCACCTGACTTTGGTGTATCCTTTTGAGCTGTATAAAGGCAAATTGTCCTTATTACTTCAAATGGCAGGACTGGAGAGGAAGAAAACTATATAAAACATTACAGTATAGAAATTCTTGCAGTCAAGATCAATGAAATTTGCAATCATGAGCAGCTCTTGCATTTTGCAATAGCTCATAAATCAGCACTGTAAAACTACTTGCCTGTTCTACCCGAATGAGTAATTGAAAATAAATACAACTTTTTTTTTTTTCTTCCTAGATTACTCAAAAGCAATGTACAGGCCTTGTCTTCTTGGCTGGGGAAGCTGTAAGTGTTATTGTTCTTTAGTTTAAGAGCTGTAGCTGGAGATTTTGTCTCAGAACTGGGTAATTTGTATGACTTCAGGAACTCTGTCACACCAAACAGCTAGTCCTAAGGCTCCCCATGTGTGTCCTGCCTTGGGGTGCTGAGTGCTCTGAAGTGAACCCTGAACACAGGACATCACCTTGCTGGTAACCAGCAGCTACACCACCATCCACAGGAGCAGCCACATAGCTTGAGATGGCAAGCTGTGCTCGCTACCATGAGGTCAGAGATTCCTCCTGCCCGCCAGGTTAAAGCCAGCCCAGGATAGCTCCCAGGGCTCAAGGAGCAAAGCCACAACCTGTCACCCACAGCAGAGGTGGCAGAAGCACCATGGGCTGGAGTGAGACCTTCTTCACGCAGAAAACACCAAGGACAGAAGAAATGGCATGACTTCACACTGAACCTCATTGGCATAAAGCAGCTCCCATTATGGAAAAACAAACAAGCATACATATATATAGATATATAGATATATATACATACAAACACACATTGCCATATCCAGACTCCAATAACAATATTTGAGGGAGCACTGCAGAAAGAAGATGCAAGGATCCAGCTCTTATTGTGAGAAACAGCACTAACTTCTACAGTGCTGTGCCCATTCACACCAACTCACGCTTGTTTTCACTGGCTAAGCCTAGAGTTTCTTCTCTCTTGAAATGTTTCCTGCACAGAAGAGCCATTGGAATTAAGAGCATTAAGTCCTGATTAAGTGGAGCAGGATGAGCATTCATGCTCTGACTTCAGAGGTTCAGTAACAAATGGAAACCAGTGAAGAGATGGGGGAGCTATAGGTAACTCCGTGGTCCCTTCCATGCTGCATGGAGCACTACACACATAACAGCGGGATACAATAAGTTTCTGTGAAAATCCACCATCCCACAAATGCATCTTCCTAGAAATGCCTCTGTGAAACACTTGTGAAAGAAGTCATTTTTTTCTCATTACCAATGAGGTGTACTGCAGACGCCTTGGCTAATCCCTCTTACTGCTGGGTGCTCTGTCATCACACAGCAGGGCAGCCTGTGACCCATCATACCTACCCGTGACAGATAATGCAGGGAAAAAAAAAAGGAGGGAGCAAGAAATGGTCCTGCTTCCACAGCCCTGCTAGAGAAAAGGGATGAGGATTGTGCAGGCTGGAGGGAGGCTGCGTGGTAGAAGGAAACACCCACCTCCAGCATTGGAAGAGAAAGCACAAGACAAAAAGGTCAGGGTGAGGATGCTCATCGTGATTTCATGTGCCTTAAGTCAGGGTGAGGATGCTCATCGTGATTTCATGTGCCTTAAGATAAAGGTAAGAGCGGGTGGCTGCGCTACTGATTCTCCCCAATGCACATTGGGACTTGGGTGAACTGGCTAAGTTAACTCCAAGTGCTTGGTCTGTATGATGCAACCCGTGCTCATAAGGGTATGTACTCCTGATACACGGGACAGAAACCTCCCCTGTTACAGAAACAGTCAGATCTGTCCCGTTTCTGAATCTGAATCTACAATACCCTTGGACACCAGGTAACCCGAAACAGACTCTTTCTCAGAAGCCAAACAAAGCTGAAGAAAGTGGCTTCTCGAGATGAAAGGCAGAAAATGAAGGGAGAGAGAGGAAAGCAAAAAAGCCAATAATTATGTTGCTCAGCTACATAAAGGTGAACACAGACATTTCTGGAAAACTTACCCAGCTTTTCACTTATTGCTCTGACTTACCCCCTTGGGAACAGAGCTCTGAATACACACACCTGAAATGCTCCTGAGATGCATCTGCAGCACCCATTACAAGCACCCACACAGTCAAAACAGAAATGAAATCGGTGCAATAATTTCAGATTTTTCAAGAAAAGACAAACTGCTTAACCCATGCATTAAAAAAAAAAAAAAGTCACAGTAAGGCCACATCAAGAAATGCTGCCCCATTTTGTTGACAGTTTGACATTTCTATGCAATCATTTTAACTACCTCCTTTTAAAAAGAAAAAAAATAAGATTTTCAACCACTAAACCTCAGCAGCTCAACACCACCTCCACTACTTCTTTCCCCTGGGGCTACAAACAAAGGCTTCCCCTAGTTAAAATTTCTGTGAAGAAATAATAAAGAGCCATCCTTATGAGAGACCATCTATCACGCCAGCACAAATTACCCAGCCATTTGCCAAATTGATGCACCTGTCTTAATCATCTCTAATTTTGGGAAGGGGCCTGCCTTGCATGCAGACTAGGACTGTGCAGTGGCAGCAGGACACAAAGCCATCAATGGGGCTGGTTGGGTGACAAGGCATCGCCCTCTGCCCCACACCATTTCAGCAGCAGCATCAGATGGGGCTGCGCTTTCTCAACAGCTTCCTACTTTCTTTGGTTGTCCCTGCTGCATTATCTTAAAGCGAAGCTGATACGAACCAGCCTCCACCCAGGGAGTGCAGCCAGGCCAGCAGGTAGTTTGATGCAAGAATCAGCATCAATAAGGAAAAAAAAAAAAGTCAGTGAGAAAAAGCAGAGAAAAGTTGGGCTGAATGGAGGAGTTACTCTGTGAGCATAGGAAGTACCAGCAGTGGCCAGCAGCCACGCGTGGGTGAGCTTCCCATTTACACCAGTGCCAGCTGCACCCGCTTTTCCACAGCGTCTGCGTTATTCCTTCCACATGAACATCCAGCTCAAGACCACCCCAAGCTCCCCGGCACTGTCCTCTGCTCAGCAGCAGAGCAATTTGGCAGCATGGCAGGACAGTGTTTCCCAACCCTCCTGTGTCCCATCTGACCGCGCAACATGGAACAAAACAAATGAGAACATCTTCCCTGGACTGGGAGAAGAGGCACAGACCCAAATGGACTGAAATGGGGAGGAATGACAGAGACCAGCTAGCTCTCACCATTTGCTCCCACTACCTCCACAGCAGTGAAAGCAGTCAGAGAATGCCTAGAAGCTGGTTATAACTCAACGCTGCCTTGGAGGTTCAGCCTGGAAGCCACAAGAAATCTGTGGGAATTTATAATCTGACTTCCAGTCATCAAAAGGGCCTGTCATAACCTCTTTGCCTTCCTCCCACAGCTTCTCCAGCAGTTGGTGGAAATAGCCCTGGGTCAAGCCTTGCCATGACTGGCTCCAATGCAGAGCACGCAGCCCAGCCCCATCTGCACAGGTGATGCCACGCCACCAGGGACACAGTTTTATGCTTCTCTCAAGTTTCACCATATTCGTCCTGTGTTGCCACCGAGCTGTGATGCCCCCATGGTAGCAGCTCCACTGGATGCTGCAGCTGAGGATGAAGCCTCTCTCTCTCCCCATGCAACCGCTTTTATCATTTAAATAGTTAAAACAGGTGAGAAAGGAAGGAGGAAAAAAGCTTTCTGTTGAAGAACAGCTCATCATTTCCAAAAGCACTTATACACTGTGGTTGTTTAGACCCCAAAGGTCTAGTTTAAACAGGTGTGATGGTCTACCTCTGCCAAATTCACAAAGAACAAGCTGTGTAAACTTCTGTTGACTTCAGATGAAGCATCCAGGGCACAACATTCAAATAACAGTGATGCTGTAAGGGACATCATAGCTCCTGACTCAGAGTTTCCTTCCCTAATCAGGCACAGTCTATAACTTGGGGAGGGGTAGTTGTTGTTTGCATCTTTTAAAACTTCTCCACAGCGAGCTCCATGCCTTCATTCTCTATCTGTGCATAAAGCTGTGTTTACTGTATGTGGCAAAGAGTATTTTGGATACCTCCAGCAACTGGGCCAAACAAAAAAATATTTGGTTTTCTCTAGCAAGCTTGACATGTTTTCCTGGAGGCTCTTTTTAAAACTGAGATCAAAACAATAAAGGTAGTGGTATGAACTGCTTCAAAGCCTGAAGGAGAAAAGGAGCAAATAGCTACTTTCCATCCCACTTCATTGAGGCAATTGCTGCGTGAAGCAAATCAGAGCAGCATGGGAGGAGGACAGAGAAAGGAAACAGAACGGCCCAGCCCGTTGCAAAATCATGTGTAAGAGTGGCTGCATGAAACAGAGGTTTACCCGATTAGCATCACTGAAGAGCTGTACTCAAGCTGGCAGGGGCTCTTCTGTGCGCCTGGGACATCAGACTCCCAATGGCCTTGCTCAGTTAAACCCATACAGCCTCTTTAGTGTCAAGTAGCCAGAATCTCTGTTGCCTGTTTAAAATACAGTCAACGATTCTGCACTGCCCGGCAGACCTCCACAGGGACATCTGTATTATAAAACCACTGCAGCAGTTGTCCTCGGACGAGGATGGGAACTGAAAAAATGCAGCCAGCAGTAAAATGCACCAAAAGGGTCTACGAGCCTGCCAGAAGTCACTTGTGTGCCATAAAGCATATAAGACTGAGCACACAACTGTGTGGCTACAGCAGGGGGACATGGTAGATAAGGAGGGTAGGAGAGAAGTCCCCAACGTCCCCTGACACCCTATTTGATACACAGAGAGGAGCAAAAGCATCGGTCCAATACTCCATCAGCCACACAGCCAAAACAGGCTGCTTTCCTCTACGTGTTTCTGCATTTCAATGCAGATGGGTGACACCACATTGACGCCCGCACAAAATTCACCCCTCACAACCTATTTCCTCAGCTGACAAGCAGCAGACGTGAGGTCTGATCTCCTGGCTGGTGCAGAGGGAGGCTGGTAGCTGCAGTTACACGCCTGCACCCAGGCCAGCTCTGCTCTGCATGTTTTAGCTCCATCCACTTCAGGGCTACGCACCTTTCAACACCCTCAGTGCTGAATAACTTCACATGCCTCCAAGCACCATAAACTTCTACAACCACAGATGCATATGGATGGTTATAAAATCACATCCTAAATTAGGACAGCAAGAAGCTGAGATTGGAAGAGTAGGAGGAAGTCAGGAAATCCCAGGAGAAGATGATGGGGGAGGGATTTAGTCTCTTTAGAAAACAATAATGCACTTTAATCTATTTTGCTTTTGACTTTACACACTAAAATAAGCTTCTCAGCTTCTGGGTCTGACTCAAATCATAAGGAAAATAAGGCCACTGGAACCCCATCAGTAGAATAAGAGCTATATAGTACTAATCCTGAGGAGCTGCACAGGGCTTTCCATCTTCAAAGTGTTTTACAGACAGTAATTTATTAATCTGCAAATTTCCCCTGGCCATAAGTAACTACTCTGCCTCTCTGCTAAGCGTGAGAGACACGCAGCACAGATCAGCACTCAGAAGAGATGGTACAGGCGGCAGCTCTGACCTCCAAAGCCTGACCTTAGCTTCTGCCTTCCTGCAGTCAAATCTTTACAGCTCCAGCCACCACCTGAATCCATAGCACTAGTGACATCTGGCACTCTGAAGCCAACTTCAGATGGGACAAAACTAGTGTCTGAGAACCTCTGGTATGGGAGAGTGCAAGCAACACACTACTTAGGCAAATAACAGCAAAACCCAAAATAAAACTCCCACGGTAGAAGCTTCTGGCTGCCTTACAGCCACTGCCTGCCATGCTGGGGTGTCACTCGGTGTCACTTTGGGCAGAAGCTGGCCCCAGGCCTGTGCTCATCCTACCACGCAGCCCCCAAGGGAGATGACAGAGCAGTTTCCTATGCAAACATGATGTTTCCTCCCACCCCAGGGCTATTTACGCACAGCAGTTACCTGTTCACATTAGGAGGGTCTTTTAGATAATCAGCGTGAGACTACTCCTCCTCTCCTGGAAGTAATATTTTTCTGCTTTTCTAATTCCCCAAGACAATATTCCTAACCACGACCTTCTCCCCAGCCCCTGCCTTGCAAAAGCTGGGAGCTCTTGCAGAATGAAAGAGCAGCCTGGTTAGTAGAAAAAGAAAAATGGAACAAGGAACACACCAACTTATTTAAAGATGTAGCTATCTAACATAGGCCAGCTTTGTTTGGAAACAAGAAGATAACATTATTCCATATTTATACTGGCTGTTATGTTCTTTGTCTAACTGGTTTTTCATCTCTTTTAAGCCAGTGTGTATTTATGCGACTTCAGTAGTGCCAAACAAAAAAAAATAATCTCACTGTAAGACCAAAACCGGGTTCAACGGCTTTTGCTGTCCTTCTCTGGGTATCAGAGCATCTGGGTTCATTAAGCATCCTACAACACAAGCGCAGAGATCTAAAGATGGTTTGCTGAGGCGAGGAAAGCAGAAGACCCCGAGTACCATTGCAAATAACGTCCCAAAGGTCACAAGTAAGGAATTCAAAGCCAGGCACTGCAGATCATGTATAGTCTCAAGACCAGAAGAGATTTGCCCATGCATACGGTATGAGTGAGTAGCAAACTCCAGCACAAATTCAGTCTCAGACTCCAAGTTTTTTTACTCTACACTACTCAGATCCCATTTCTTTCCTCTTGTAGCTTGCGGCTCCCTCTCAGCAAATGATTTTGTTCCAGCACCAGGCTCCATACACAGCTGAAACAGCAGGGCCCAAAGAACACATGTTTAGAGCCACGCTGCTGTTGGCAAAATTTGGGGAGAAGTTAAGTAAGACGTAGGGCAAAGCACAGTGCTGAAGCTTTCTGACACACTGCCAGGGAGACTGTCAGCCATACTGGCTGAACTGGATGGAAAGGCTGCCTGCAGTATAGCTGGAGCAGTGCTGGTGCCTTATAGCTGAAATATAATAAGTGTTGGCTCCTCATCCCCTCTAAGCTCAGAGAGCTCAGGACTCGGCAGAGCCTGGCAGTCCCCAGTCAGTGTTGCTGATCACGCTGCTCCCTTAGGAAGGGCTGCAGAATCAGATAGGAAAAGTGGTAGCAGGAGTCCTGTTGTGGTTTGCCCCTGCCTCCAGCCTTCCCCAGGCCCCTGCCAGCCTGGTCTGGAGAGAGCACTGGTCCCAACAATAGAGCATTACATGGCTATTATGGCAAAGCACAAAAAAAGATCCAGCTGAAATGACAAATCCGTATATTCCAGGAGCCAGGTTCCCCAGTGAGAGCTACCCATCTCCGTGGCCTCACTTGGTGTTAGGAGACCACTAGAGCAGCTGCAGACTGTGCTTCTGCATCCACTCCGGATAACCTCTGCTCTGCTCCCCCCATCTACACTTCCCCCTCCGAGAAAAAAACAGCAAGCACAAATGCTGTAACATTATCAGAGCATGTCCGGTCTCCCACACTGCTCTCTATTTACGACTTTGTAAGGGTGAAATGAGCTCCAGTCGCCTTTTGGTGCCAGTCCTAAGAAACCCCACAGTGTAACAGAGGGCTGCACAGACGGCTGCCCCTTCATCCAAGTACAAACAGCCATCCAAGCCCGTCATAAATAACAAACGACATTTTGACAGCCCAAAGTGGTTTATGATGTCCATGGAATAAAAAGGGAGCTCGGAACTGAAGAACGGGTCTGTCACCCGTGGACCTGCAGAAAATTAAATGCATACACTACAGTGGATTTGCAGAAGATATATTTTAACTGATCACGCATCACCTTTTGACACTTATATTCTTGCAGCACTCTACAAGGGCTCTAACTAACCTGTACAGAAAACCTCTGCTAAAGGAGGAATATTTAAAAAGCACTAAATACCTCACAGAAATGCATGGAGGGTTCTGCCAGATCAATTGGCAGGAGTCTGTGTGACCTGAACACCAGGGTGCTCATTTCAGGGCTCCCAGCTGGCAGCCTCAGCTTTTAGAGTTGCTTTAACATTTCCTGGGCAATCCTGATTCAATTGCACCTCCCTCCTGTTTCTGAAAAAGCCCAAGATGACGGCACGTGGGGTGTTGTAACGCTGCCTCAGCAGGAGGAGGATATTGCGTTGGTGGAGAGCAGAACATCACGTCCAGAAGCACACGCAAAGCAGGGATTTTCCCAGTGAGCAGCAGCAACCCCTGCCGCTGGGTCCCTCCTTGCCCAGGCACTCCCACTACCTCAAGCTTAGCTAAGAATATATGGCCTAGGTCTCCTTTCTCCTTTGCACTTTCTCCATTGCTCAGCAGTTCCACCAGACCTCCGTTAACCAGAATGGGACATCCCCTAGTGAAGGTTACACCCTACTGTAAATGCCTGCAGCCCTTGGGCAACCCAAAGAGAAAAGCCTCGCAAGGCTTCAGCCTCTGCAGTGAGCCCTGCACCACGATGAACCTTCCTGACGTGTCTGTTGTGAATCTGGCCCCAAAAACTTGGCATGGTCCAAGAGACAATACAAGAGCTGTTCATCTGTGCAGGGTATTACAAGCGCCTTTTGGCCAGCACTGCAGAGGATCAAGGGCTCATGGAGGGACTTGCTTGATCCCCTGCGCAGCCCTTATTTCTGAACATTTCCCCCTATAAAGCCAGTGCCTGTTCTTTCCTCCCTCCCCCTTTTCACTTGTCTCCTGCAAATCATGCTGTCTCCTTCCACCCCCAAATAGGAAGTCCAGAGCCGAGACGCACACAATCTGCCTCTTCACAAGAGCTGGGCTGAATGTGTGCCAGAGGAGCTGCGAGCATGACAACATATTTCCTGTCAGGAAAGTGACTCAGTGAGATGAGTATGAGAGCTCCTCTTACTCAAGAAGTTCCCTTCTCCCCTTGCGTTGCTGAGGCATGAGTCAGAATCCGAGAGCCAGAACTCCAACCCCCTCCGGATCCAACCGGGAATAGCAGGGTTCAAGCCCAGGTCCCACTTGTAACTCAGTGACAAGCCAGCCCCACGTGCTGAGCCCTGGTTTCATCCCTGGCAGAAGGGGGATAACAGTATTGACCAAGTGGGCAGCTTGAATTTTCAAAGCACATTCAGGTTAAGACCGTGCTTACTGCTATTTGCCTGTGCACTGATTTACAGAGGCTCAGAGCCTGTATATATGGACATTACACAACACCCACACAGAACTGACACCGTGTTCATGCATTTCACTCAAGTATTTTACACAGGACCATTTCATCCAGGAATACCATAAGTGCTTAAAAAAAAAAAAAAAAAAAAAAAAAAGAAAAGTAAATCACTGAAGCCAGTTTTCTCCATCCAGCTTCAGATCAGCTCTTCCCATGAAAAGCAGGCAGACCCATCGTGTGCCACGTCCTTACCAGAGCCGCTGCCGATGGGGACCATGCACAGCCAGAGCGTAACCAGCAGAGCACCCACCATCTTCATCCTGCTGAGACAGAGCACAGAGAGAGCTTCTGGTTATTTTGCAGTATTTCATCACTACAGACAATTTTTTAACTCTGAGGGTACGTGTTTATTCCTCTGTCCACCCAACAATTCTGGTATGTGCATTCATTCAGATTACTTAAGAAAAGCATCTGTATGGCAGCATTGTCCTGCCTGCAGGCAGCTGCATGAGCTCTCCAAGCCTGGGAAGTGATGGCTCAGAAGACAGCCAAGCTCATTGACTTAAGTCACTGGAATCATCTATGTCCATGAGCACAAGGAGTAAGGTAGATGCTTGTAGACCAGCAATCCCAAGCTTTGACTCCCAAAACACTAAAGGCTCTTTGCAGAGATGTCATTCTGCCAGCACACATGCCCATTTCTAAAAATGAGTGGAGAAAGCACTGGCGATGGTAAGAGATGGCTGAGGCACATTTGCACCGAACAGGCATGTGACAGTTTGGTGTGACAACCACACCGGTGCAGTCCAAATTTGAAAGGGTCTGCAGGCTGGTGACCTGTGAAGAGGCCGGCTGCCAGTCTGGACTGCTTCACCCCATTCCTGTAGGCAGGCCAAGGCAGGATATGGCTCCAGCTTTTTTCCAGTCAAACCCTCCTTGGAACAGCCACCTCACAGGAGTAAACAAGTGCCAGGTCTGTACGCTTTTTGGAAATGATCTGAACAAAGGTTTATACTTTCAAAGCAGCACTGATAGGCAGAAAACAATCCCAGACTTCTCTATTCCTGCTGCAGAGCACAATTTCCTGTAATTTGAGATAAATGTACACTGCCAGAGTTTCACTTGCTGCCTGTCCCAGTATCTGGCATTCAGCTCGCAGAACTACTCATACACTAGAATTAAATTTCCCTGTGTTTCTAGGTTTTCCAGGATGCAACTTATAAGCTGGTAGTCACAAAAGCTGACATTTACTAGATGCTCTCATTAACGGGCCGAAGGTTGCATTTGATATTCCTGGGTGCTGTCAGATCACAGAGGGAATAGAGATGGTTAAAAGGCTGAACTTCATCAAAGCATCTCAGCTCTGTCGGGCAGACGCGGTAATGAGCATGGTGACACTGTCAGGAGCGTGCTCATGAAATGGCAGGGAAACCTGCTCCATCAGGGTGGGCTATAAGGGTGGGGAGAGAAGCCACAGAGCTCCCCTAAACATGTCCCTCATAAACCCGTCCATAATATACACGTTATGCAGACAGGCTTCAAGTATAAGCAGAGAGCACCTAAGATTGCACAGACTGCAGAGATTAACAAGAACAGGATGTGTGAACTGTACTACTCAAAATCCAGCAGCGGATATTGAATCTTTCCTTTTCAATGCCTGCATCTGAAAAGCCTTTGTACGACGCTTTCCCTCTGCTGGGCTCATCTCAAAAAGACAAAGGAAATCCGGAGCAAGCCTGCTCTTCCCCACACTGTCCATGCACAGGGCTGCACACTGCCTCGGAAGCCATAAGGCCTTCAGAAACAGAAGGAAAGCTGGGAAGAAGGCAAATTTTCTTCCCTGGGGTCCATCTGAGAGGGCTGGTTGCATGCTACCTCCTTCATCCAAACTAAACTGCTAATCACATCCTTCTCTACTGCCATCTACAACCAGCTCCCAATGTCACTTGACTTCATAGGGAGGAAGCAAAATTAAGTACGCCTGCCTTCTGGAAATGCTGAGGAAAATAAAACATCTTTGTGCCATCAGATTGGACAGACAGAATCAACACACTGCACTTCTGGGGGGAATTTAGGAACTTTTGGGAACTCAGATGCTGGGAGAAAGGGAGTGTAAATAGTGAGAGGGATTATTCCCACAATAAAGGTTCCCTCATTGTTCCCTCACATTTGTCATTAGATAAATGCACAGTGTGTCCTAACTCATCCTTATTTTCCAGTGATTCTCTCCTGCATTTTGCACAAATCAGACTGAATTCAGCCCTGAAGCAAGCAGGAACAACTACTGACTTTGGATGAGTTTCCCTCCCTTAGAGCAAGGCCATTTATGTGGCCCGAGGCCAAAATAAACTACTATGTTTCCCTCAGTGATACATGAACCCTGCAGCGAGCTAATATTTACATCCATTAACTATGTTCATAGGAACATGCTCCTTTCAACTATCTCAAAGAGCCACCAGATCTCTGTTCCCGCAAGCAAGGTATCTGAGATTCCCATGCTCAACCTGCTAGTAGGAAAATTCTGGTTTTATAGCTGCATAGAGCAAGAAAGAAGCATCTCTGCACAGCACTATTTACTTCTGGGTCATTCCAGGCTCTCCAGAGATCTTATCAGCGGAGACAGATGGACGCAGAGCCTGTCAGATTACAGCAATTTCTCCGTTGTGGGAATGGGACTCAGTTGACCACAGTCCTGGCTGCTCTTGGACTACACAAAATGCAAGGGGCCATGGAAGGCACGTGCATGGAAGTTACTGGTTGTGGAGAATCGCCACAGCCTCCTGGGTGCCGTGACCACACCAGCATCTTGCCAGACAAGATGAAGGGAGAGGATTCTCCCCACTTAGAAGAGAAACGGAAAGCCCACACACACACAACAGAGAAGATTAAGGGGACTCTAGGGCAGGATGCCTTCTGCAGTCCAGCTCCATTCCTGTGGCACGTGATTATTTAACAAAAACCTAAAATAAAATAAGAGTCAATTAATATCACAGGATCTGGTGGTTTGTACTGCTAACACAATGCAGGGACCAGCTCTGAAGTACTAGTGCTGCTAGAGCTGTGATGCTTTGCTTTTAATGGCCTGAAATCTGTGATATATGTACCCAAAGAGAAAGGTCTTTCCACCACAGTCCTGTGGTCATGCAATGTCATCATCCCCTCTCGTTTTGAGAAGGATAACATGACTCCACCACCAGTGACGCCACTACCCAGTAACTCGCAGAGAGAGGGGGCGGGGTTTGCAATGCTGTAAGAACCCAATGCCCCAGGACTACAACCCACCCGGGTCTTGCCCGGCACAGAAGAGTTTTCTCAGCCTTTTCCAGCAACTGGCTTCTTTGTTTTGTGGCATCAGAAAACATGTTGCCATTTTGCCTGTATCTGATGCAATTCCACAAGCGTCTAATCAACTTGTTGTGCAATTCGGTACCACTGCACTGAAACACCAGCAACTCTGGCAGCAACCCGAGGAACTGGAAGGTCAGAGAGTGCAAACCCCAGGCTGTAGCAGAGGGGTTCACCCAACTGCAACTGCCCAAAAAGGTCACAGATCTCACCTTTAGTACACAAGTAAATAAAATAAAAAGCAAACACTAAAGGGAACTGGGAATAAAACCCACGAGTAGAAGAGCACACCAGCTCAGAATTCACACCACAGCTACAAAGCAGACAATCAGAGCAGGCAGAAGAAGGCTGGAGAGCTTCAATATATCCTCAGCACTCCAGGAACGTCTCACAAGACCAATATACTCTGAGGTGTTCTTAACATCTCCATAAATTAACATTATAATAATAATAATTCATTGAGTGGTTCGAGAAAACGATCCATCACTGCTGTTGCTAGAATTATTATTATTATTTTAAGGAACTTACTGGAAACATTCATTGTGTTTCAAATCAGAAAGTGTTCCCTTTTCGTACCTGAGCATTTTCTTCACTTTTACCTTCTGTCTGCTGAAGAGAAAACAAAAGCAAGGTAGGGGGGGCACAGTCATGGAGGTGTCTCCTTCTCTGAAAAGCGGAGGTGGTGGAAAGGTTCGTTTTTTTCATTTGATACTGGCCAGAAGTGGCCTTTATGTCAGGAAAAAAAAATCATTAATATTATCATAGAAAACACCCTTCCCAAGCAGACTCAATTCACTCCTGCTTTTAGCAGCGTGGACCTGACAAAACCTACGCATTTTCCAAATGATTACAAAACCCAAGACAGATGTCAAATAATTAACGAAGGGAGCTGCACTCACAGTAACTACTGTACACCTATTCTCAAAGACATTGTACCAATTCTACAGAACAATGAGGCATTTTCCAAGAAAATGCCTTTGTCCCTCCTAACACCAGACACCCAGGGAGAGCTGACAGGTTTTTTTGCTTTTCACTGAAAAGTCATACTACAGCACGCAGAACAAAAACACCCTTCAAAACTTTGCCACTAAGTGCTCTGGCTGAAAGGGCATTTAAAATAAAGCTGTTTCAGAAAGAAGCAAAAAATAACACCGGTCAGAGAAGGTTTTACATATTATTTTCTTTCTGTAATTCTGTCCTAGGGCCGTCTGAGTCAAAAGCATTTGAGAGTGCAGGACTGGCCCCAGAAAAAGGGATGCAGACACAGTAAGGCTAGCAAAAAACAGGGCAGGCTAGCTTAGGAAATTCTTTGCTTCATCACCTCATGGACTTGGGGCTCAAGGGCTGCCAGGCAGGGCAGAGAGGCACAGCTCCTCTGCTCCCACACCACTGCCTGCCCACAAGCCCTGGGTCCCTGCATCATCACGCAGCAGCACTGGAGAAAGCTGCTCGATGAGTTTGCTGGGTTTTCTTGTGGGGAAATAGATGTACAGTCCAAGTAAATTCAAAGAGTCCAAAAGGCAGACAAAAGGCAGCCTGCAAAAGCAGTTGCAGAAAAGCAATAGCAAAAAAAACTAATGGCAAGTGGGAAAAGGACCTTCAGCCCTCCGGGAAACACTTTTGCTTTTAAGTGTGTGCAGGAGTAAGTCAGACAAAGGGTGGGGGAATTACTGTAGCATAAACCATCTGGGTGGCACTTAGCTGGGATTTGCACAGCGTCTCTCCGGCCTTGCCTCTCTTCCAGAGGCCATTTGGGCAACGCACGGCACCACCCTTTGCTGCAGCATCGGGCATTCCCACTCGTGTCCCTGCCTGAAGCAGAGCCACTCCTGCAGCGAGCTGGCTGGTCCTGCCAGCAGCTCCCCCCACCCCGAGCAACCCAATCTTATACTGAAATCTCTGGAGATGTGGGTAGAAAGGCAGGCAACGGGTTTCAGAAGTCCAGCCTTTTCTTCCCAGGAGGAATTGGCACAGTCATTAATATTTTCCTTCCCAGACAGCTTCCAGGAACAGAATTGGGATGAAATAAGCAGGAATTTGATGATGAATGACAATAAGCAGCTCAAAGCACTTTCCCTGCTCTCATGGACCCTGCCCCACGCTCATCACTTCAAACGCAGGCACGATGACCAGCAAAGGATCCCAACACTATCCTCAGGAAAACATGCACATCTCTCCTAAGGGCAAGGAGCCCAATTTGTCTTGGCAGCAGCTCCTTAACAGCCAGGAACATTTCAGCAGGAATCAGCCAGGGCTGAAGCCTGGCCTGCAGTCAGGGACACGGTGGAACAGTCAGTGTGACCCAATCAGCACATCTAACGGTGACATCCCTTGCAAGGATCAATGCTGAAGTCCCACTTTTCCCAAGGTAGCTGCACTCACCCGGCTATTACATGCCTGAAAACAGAGTGGGCTGAAAGGATTTTGTTCTGAAACGTTTCTATTACAAAAGTAATTTATATCATCAGAACCAAAGGAAACATTTAGATGTGAGCAGACTGAAACTTTTTCATCGGCTAGAATCACAACAAATATTTTGCTTTTGCAGAGAGGAAAAACAAAACAAAACAAACCAAACCAAAAACTTGTGGTTGTCAGGTGGGAGGTTGTCCTGGTGAGAGGTCTGCTCCATCTCTGGCACAAAGCATCTTGTGTCCTTCTCTGTCTTCTCAGTCAGTGGCTCAGCCAGCCCCTTCCCAGAATCCAAGGTGGCTCCATTGCTTGTCACCCACTGGTGTCTCTCCCTGGCCCCCTGCACTGCACATTCAGGCCAAAGGCTGTGGTCTGATGATTTTTTTTAATTATTTTTTTCCTAAATCCTCAACATGTCACTCTGGGTTCACCCTGGGAGATGGTCCCAAGCTATTTCTCCTTGAACACAGCAGTGCAAACCGCAGGAGCAAAGCTGACCTTCACAGAGCACCAAGAGGTCCCATGGGCAGAGCAGGCAGCAGCCAAACCTCGAGCTCAGAGGCTTGGGGAAAAGCAGGGAGATGTTCATTAACAGTGAGTCATTGCTGGGAGCTTCCTTGTGAGTGCCAGCGTTTGGGACACGGAGGTGATTGCCAGGCTGGGAATTTGTGATCCACTGTTGGCATTTAGATACCATCTCCTGGCATCCTTTTGGCTCAACAGATTTAACACTAATAATCAGAATTCAGAGGAAGAAGCTATTTCTCGCCCTCTCAAGAGAAAAGGAAAAAAAGTGCAATCTAGACACATGGGACAGAAGCATAGATGGCTTGAAAATATATCTAAAGAAAGTCAGCATCCCCTCCTTTCCTTTTCAGTTCTTCTGGGGTCCTCTTAGGGCTTGGCAAAGCACAAATGCTACAGATCTTGCACGCTGCTCTGCTGGAGCCCAGGGTGCCACTGATTATACCCTGACAGCTGTTTAGCAGGCAGAGCATGCTGCATTTCATACATTTAAAATAAACGAGCTCAATAAACCCTCACGTCTCCAAAATATATGCACACCTGGACAAGACAAATAAACAGCTGGGACTATCACTGAGAGATTTGTGGAGCAGGTTGAAGAGGGGCAGGTTGAGCCACAGTTATGAAATCAAACAGCATGGATTACAAATGCATACATGCTGGCCAGCAAGCAGTTCAAACACCAATCTACAAGAGCACTTCTATGCTCCAGCAAAAGGTATCCAGCCAAGATAGTCTATTTTTCAAGTCTGAATAGCCAGGGAATGAAAAGCTTCCAACAGAGCTTCAAAGAGAGCTGAGACCTTCCATGAAGCCAGACACAATGCTTCTATTTTGGACAGTGATGTTACAGTGAAAGGAGAGCTCTGAGAAATACCCACGTACCACGCTACCAGAAAATAAACTGACAGAGTAATCTCTGCACAGGAGAGAAAAAAAAAAAAAAAAAAAAGGAAAAAAAAGAAATCTGCAACAACCAACATGGCTCAAAGACTTAAGGAATCCAGAATGAGTTTTCTCCCTCACTAGAAGACTCCTGAATAGGTCTCATGAAGCACATCTGAGAATGAGCATTTAATTTATACGTTCTGTGTCCTGACCTTTTAATGGCTTTTAGATGTGAGCAACTCCACAGCCATCCCCAAGAGGTTATTCCACTGTCCCTGTGGACATCGCAGCGTGTCCACACCATGCAACAGATTGCATAGCAGCAACCCCAAGGCAGCCCAGCCCAAGTCTCTAAACCCAGAGAATATGATACAGACTCGAGCAAGTTTATCAGCTCAGTTTACCACCTTTCACAGGACCAGCCCAGGACCCTTGAACACCAGAGCAGCTTTCCCAGACAAGGTGTCATCTCGCAAACCCAGCCTGGCACAACCGGTGCTCTGCAGCCCCACTGCACATCCCCAACCTCGCAACAGGAGCTGCACCCACCTCTGCTGAGCACTAGCTGCAACAGGCTTTTGGTCTCAAAAAGTGCTGAGAGTTTCTTTCCTCAGATTGAAGCTCTTGCTGCCAGCCACATACCTGCTCTTTCAACTTCATCTCCACTCCTTATAGCCCTCAGCGCTTACAGACCGATTCCCAGGATGGCTGCTCTATATTCAACCAACATCTTCCCCTTCTTCTTCTCCCAGAGAGGGACACAGCAGGCAGAAAACCTCCAAGTACCACCACGCTCCACAACACAACATCACTGTGTTTCACTTGCCTTTCCAACTATCTCTTTCACTATGCCATTGCCAGAAAATGCCCAAGACTGCAATGTCTCCAGCACCACTAGCAGCCTTACCCACACTGCTGCCAGCGGTGAAGACCACAGACCTCCAGCTCTCCCTGTGGTGTAAGAGGAGGATTTCAAGGGTGAAGGCAAACCAGCTGAGCTTTTCTTTTTCAAGTTTGAGCCACACCGTGTTTCCATACCTGGCCCTTATATTAATCATGCTAATTTAATCACATTTAGCCTTATAAGAAAAAAAGCAAACAAGAATAAGATGTGAAGATGCTTTTTTTTCCTCTCCTCCAGCTCAGACAGGCTGCTCTGTAAGCGTGTTTTACACATCAATCCACTGCAGGATTTCAAGCAATAGAAAAAGGAACAGCAAAGGCACTAAAAGCCCAGGAGCCACCTACCTCTCCCAGGACAACACCCCACTCACAAGTGGTTCTCCAGAGGTCCTTCCAGCCCTTCCATGGGTCTCCACATTCCCATCCCACCTACTTGGTCCTTCTGGTGACTATCACAGCAATTTTATTCTGCGCCCCTGCCCCTCCCTGGTCAACATGCTACAGCTGCACTCAGCAAAAGTGACTAGAAAAATCTGGGCACACACAGAAACAAAGGAGGAAGAGAGAAACAGAATGAGACAATTCTTCCTGTGTCATGTGTATCACATTTACCCCCCATGTCTCCAACACATCCTTCTGCAAATATTAGGTTGCACCATCACAGGGAACCTGCTTGGGTTCTGCCTGCACCGATCCCATCATCACAGCTCTAAATTCAACATTCAAACAGCGGCACCCTGCATTTTCAAGTCCAGGAGCCTTCTGCAAGAAGGTCTGTTCTGTGACCCACAGCACCTACTCAGTGGGAAGACTGAGAAGGAGCTGCAGGCAGCAGTATGCTGTGATTGTCATCAATATTAATTATTTGGGGAGAATATGACTGATCTCATGAGGGCAATGAATTCATTTCTCCCGCTGAATGACAAACAAAAGGCAATATATGCGCTGCTGACATTTCCAAAGGCTTCAAGGAGCAGTGACAAGAGGAAATACTGGTATGTGTTAAAACCCTGCTGCAAAGGGCCAAAAAATCTGAAAAGTCTCAAAAATCTTAAGGTCTGAGCACTTTCAATGCCAGGAAACTGTGTATGATACCTTCATACTCTCAAATCTGCACTGACCCTAGCCCTGGGCTGACTCACCTCTTGGCATTGAGAAGAAGCAATCACCAAGTGCCTTTGGAAAGTTGGGTGGAGTTTCCCCTCTTGCTCTTTGACACTTCTTGTCAACAACTACAGTGCCATTGCACCTGACAGACAAGGGGAAAAAAAAAAAAAGCTTAGAAAGAGGAAACATTGCCTTCCTGGGTAGCCACAAGCCAGGACTATTCAGCAGCGCTGAAATGCCAAGATGCAGCTCCCTCGTGCAACAGCAGAAGAGGAAGACACAATAAACCTGGAGAAAAGGATTTCCACCTCTCCATGGCCTCAGATTAGGAGTGCCTGTGTGTACAACTTCCCAAGGAGCCAGAATTAAACAAAGTGTCCCTAAAGTCCACACAGCAACGTGAAAGAGAACAAGGAAGGTGAAGAGTAAATTCACTGAGGCTGCCACTATTTTTGCAGAAAAATGCTGCAGAGAAAGACAACCCAGTCCATGGGGATGTTTCTCCAGCGGAGTCTGAGTTTCGCCACATTCTCAGTCACCCCAACACATCAGACCTGTCTGGCTCAATTGCAACCAGCGTAATTTGCTAGAGTAACAAATGTTGGGATCCAGCAGCACATCTGTGCTCATTCAAAGAGGTTGGGTACCCTACAAGCCCTTCACAGCCTGCCAACATTATCATGCTGGGCAGCAACACATACATCCTCCTCCCATTATCCGGATCCCTCCTTATAAACAAGGGCTGGGAGTTGTCTGTGCTTGAAGGAAGAGGGGGGAGGCAGCTATTTCTCAACAGAACAAATCCAATTATTTGTATTTGAGTGAATTTATATGGTTCTTACTGTCAGAATTAAGTATTTTCTACAGATCCCAGGGCTTTGAATCAACAGATTGCTGATAAATTTATGTAGGTGGACCCTGAGTGTTACAGTGAGATGGAGGTGAGATTGTTTTACTTTTAGTTCCTCGAGAGATTTGCTTTTTGCAATAGGGCTAAGATCAGAAAAAACAACTAGAAATTTGGGCTCCTGCCACTGCCATTTACTATGCTCCTGGAAGCGTCCACAGTTGAAGATTTTAAAAGTCTACTAGTTTAAGGTGGCAATATGAGTTTCTGGTTAATCTATGTAAAACCTACAGAGGCATCAATCACCAACAGTAGCCTATGAAAAATCGTAGTGTTTCCCAGGTAAACAGGCATCAGAGAACTTATAAACGGCTGTCCCCTGAAATGAGTGAATTAGTAGAGGTTTCTGGAATCTGTGCCTCTGTTTCCCCAGCCACTTTTATAACAGCCTCTACCCACCTCACACCACAGCTGTGCATCTTAATGTCTCTAAAGTGCTTAGAGATGCTGAGATGAAAGATAACATATGACTGCAAAGTATAGATTAATTCCCTGAGCTCAGCAGTCACTGGAGCTGATGGGGCTAAATGTACCACATACTCACCATGGAAAACTTGAGCCTGTCTTAAACAACAACTACTTAAGCAGAAGTTCCCTTGGAACAAGCCGTTTTGGGGCTGATTGGCTGGGCATATGAAGCCCCAGCAGGCAGGAAACACAGAAATGCAATATACTACTATGAAAAATAGATGCTTTTCCAGAATAAGGTCTCAAACCTGCTCCTATAGAATTTGGTAGTGGGATTTCAACTCATTTCAGTAGGAATATGACAGAGCTTTTCAGCTTTTAGCAACCAGCACATTAAGAAAAGGGTCAAACATAATTTGAAAAGCTATTTCTATTTCTGTTTTTTTTAAATGATTAAAAATCCAGTTTAAATATTGCAAGGAAAACTTTAAATTGAGCAAGATAAGTTTTGGCTTCCTTCCAAGTAGGAGGCAAACCCCAAAATGCTACCAAAAATCTAACAGATGGGAGTTATTTTTCACTCTTTAAAAATTTCATTCCCTTGCACTGAGATTAACCGTAATTAGCTCTTTATTTACATCTAGGACAAAAGGTAAAATGATAAAGAAAGGCAACTATAACCGCAAATCACAGGCAGAAAGAGGCAAAAAAAAAAAGCAAAAATTCCCTCTGAGAAGAAAATGTCAAGTATTTCTCACCAAGCAGCATAATTGTTATAAATACATAATTAAGCAGCTCCACAGTATCCTGTCAGTACTAAAGATAAACATTTAGGTCACAGTTTTGCAGGCTTTTACACACAAGTTGATCGACTATTGATCGACTATACAAGAATCATCCTCTGAACATCCGAAAATACAACATCCCTATGAGCGGACAGGGTCAGGCCTAAGAGAGTTAAGATATTTCATTACACTTTTAATTCAGTCATGCAAGGGATTAAGCAAAACCAGGAGAAAAAAAAACAATCTATAAAAAACACACAGCAGCTTTTCTAGTTAAAGGTAAGGAGAGGTATTATAGCTTACTTTTTCTTTTGTAAAGTCCTCTTCTAATAACACCTCAGCTTAGTAAAGCTGAAGAGGCTTCTAAATTATTCATGCAAGCGTGATGCACGTTGTATCCTTACTTTGCAGTTGTACAACAAAACTGCCCAAGGAGCTTCATGCCAAGTTAACTGTCTCTTTTTGTTCACACATGCAAATCTAAAGAGAGTTCATTAAAAAAAAAAAAAATCAACGTTTTCCATACAAATATTTAGAGAGTTGGACTCAATGATATTTATGGACCCTTTCCAACTTGAGAGATTCCACAATTATAAGAAACACGAAATCAGCACACAACAAAAGAGAGAGAGAAGTAGAAGGAAAGGAAGAAGGAAGGAAAGCAAGCAGGTCCAGCCCCAACACCAGGGACCGTGACTGCATTCACCACAGAAGTTAAGGACTGTTACAATCTCTGCGTTTCACTCACAAGAGAAAACGAAGCTCTCGCTCTCTCACACTCTTTCCTTCTCTTTTCCTAACACTCTCAGAGACTTCTCTCTTTAGCTAGTTATCCTTGCTGTAATTTTCTTTAAATTGTAAATGGGTAATCACCTGGACTCAGGGGAAACTTGTGTCAGAGGAATTCCTAGGGATACAGTCCCCATTTGAGGAAACAGACTTGCTAAATTGACAGAGGGCTGACTAAAGGTACGATTCTTCACTTGTAGTAGAAATCCTTTTTACCAGCAACTGCTTTTAAGGAACTCTAAAACAAAGTATGTATGTTTGTACATTCCTGTATTTTATTTTCTGTCAAATAAGACTCTGAATTTACGAGTACCATAATCTGTGCATGTGTCTCACCAAGACCTCTGAAGTTGAAGGTAGAAAATGCACTGGCTAATTCCCAAAGGCATAGGCACCATTTGAACTAATTTCCCTGAATCGTTTTCCTTTCTGCACTTTCTCTGACGGTGGCTCAGTCACAAGCAAAAGCCCTACACATAACAAAACTGTGGCTGAGAAACATGAGATTAGCCTTCTGCTTTGTGAAAACACTGAGGGAGGGGGGAGAAATCCTAAAATACCTCCCAAAAGAAGAAGCTGTTTTGTTCCACTTTAGCATTGACCAAATCTCAGCCGTACATTTTGCTGATGGTGGAGCAGAATGAAGAGGCTACAAATCCTGGAGGGGAAAAGACCCACCTGCACGTGAGCCCCGAGCTCCACCTGGACTGCAGAGCTGGTACCAGAGAGGAGGTAAGCTCAAGTGTGGCAAACAGGAAAGCTTTGCCTTCCTCCTCCTCCTCTGCATCTGGCCACCACTCACCCCCCAGGTACAGAGATCCTACTGGCCGGGCTGTGTCTGCCTGGGTGCAGGGAGGAGACAGCTCTTGGCTCTGCTTATGGGGACAGTGAAATCCAGGCATTGCGTCAAGAGAAAGGCAGGGGAGGAAAGAGGAGAGCAGGCAATGTCTGAACTGTGAGCTCCACTGTAGAAAGTGTTTCAGTTCCCAGATAACGTGGCGCTGCTCACAGATTGCGGCTTACATAGGCTTTTCCATATATCTATTTTTATTCCCAAAGCATTCCCTGTTGCTGTAGGATGAAAAGAAAGACCGGACAGCACAGATGCTCACAGATATATATGAACGCATTCACATGCTGGTTATAATCTCCCTAAGTGTCCACTTTGCTAACACAACCCGTGTTTCCAGAGCCAACTCTGGGACACCTCCTCTCCCACACCACCAGCTGCAAGGGTTATCTTCATGGCGAGTTGCTGCAAGCCAAAGTCTTGCTGAAATGGCAGGACATTTGACAACAGTGGGAGACCTGGGACAGATGGGGAAAGGAATATGAATCATAATGCCTGCCAAAATACCCAGCACAAAAATCCAAACATAACAATAAGTGAAAAGAAGGAATAAAAGAACATGTTCTGGCCTTTTATTTGGAAGGAGTGACATGCTTCTGCCCTAGTAATGGCATCTGACACATGCAGGACCTGAAGGAACAGAGCTGGGACAAGCTCCCTCTGCATCCCCTTTCCTCTGCATATGCATATTTCAGAGCTTAAAATTACAGCACTGGGACCAGCAAGGAGGTATTTCCCCTACCCCCATGTATCAAGACAGCATCCAACCTGCTGCCACACCACTCTTCCAACCCTCTGAAGTCTTTCTTAACTACGTGTTCTTGCCAGGCACTTCAGGGGAACTCTGTCTGACCCAGGATATGAGCCTGCCCAGACCAGCTCAGTACTCATCCCTGCTGCACACTAGTTCAGATGCAGGATACCCATGCAGAGCCTCGGAGGTCTGGAATGAGAGAGCCTGGAGGTGTTATTAAAACACAAGCTTTCCTTCACAGACTCTGGAGGGACCAGGCATGGGCAGACTTGAGAAAGCACAGCTCTTCCTATGTAACATGTAGACCCTTTAAGCTCAGACTACATCTGAAGACATGGAAAGAAAGTCACAGGGCTGTGTGTATGCAGACCTGCCTTCTGCTTTACACAGAGGCATTGCGTTAGAAAAACCTCTCACCCCACAGCTCCCCGCTCCACTTCTACACAGCAGCTCTCAGTACACTTCCCAGCTTACTGTTTCCTGATCATTCCAGTGCATGTCCACCACTCCAGCTCCTCACAGCCCTACTCTCCGCATCCCTCATTATCCTGCATCCTTCACTGTTCCTACAGAGAAGGTGATCCCAGTGACAACAACAATGTTGTACCTACTTCCAGGAAAGGAGAGTATCTGGGTGTTAGAGCTTAATCCTCTCCACTTGCCCTCCCCTGCTCACTAAAGGCAATCAATGGGGGCAGAAAGCAGGACCCGTCCCAGCACCGAGCCCTGCCACCAGAAAGCCTTTGGGCTGGAGTGATGCTCTCCATGCAAACAAGAGAGGCTTTTCCTACAAGGAACACAAGACAGCAAGTAAATCTTCTGGAGCTGCCAAAAGCAACCTGTTATAAATTGCCCTCTAAGTTATCAGATATGGACTCTCCACAGCACAGTTAATAAATAATACCCCACAAACCTTCTGTGTATGGAAGTGTAAGTTCAGTGACAGCTCTGCTTACCCAAGAGGGGCCACAGTTAAAAATGGAGTGTCAGAAAAATAGTACTTTCTAATTGCATAGCAAATAATTTAAAAAAAAAAAAAAAAAAAAAGCTAAGGAGCTTGCTATTGTCTCCCAAATCCAGAAGTAAAAAGCCTTTCCTAGGACAACCAAATAAAATGAAGGGAACAAAAGTCATCATTTTGTAGGAAAAGAAGATCTGTAAAGAAAAAGATAATTTTATCCAAGCATTATAACCGGTTATTCACAATTCAAATCACAGCATAAATCGAAATTGTGCACGTGTGAAGGTATATATAATTCAGTTTACAGTGACATCCTAAGGCCTTGAGATCAGGATTCCATTGTGCCAAGCACCGTATGGACACACTGCGAGAAACCAGTCCAGGCTGAGGAACAGGCACTGCTGCTGTAACTAAGGGAAGTGACACCAGCACAGAAAAAAGGCCACCTGAAGCACTGGAGCCCTGATGGTCTCTTCCCCCCCCACCCTTTCCTTTTCATGAAAGCATTCCCACCATCCAGTTTCTGTCCAGATACACTCCAGAATAATGATTCCTGTAAGGGGGCAGCTGTCCCCAGCAACCACCCAGCTAAAAAGGCATCTTGCTGCCAGCATCTAATCGCTTTCAGGCTGTTTTCTTGGACGTGTCTCTTTCACTTTATTTTCCTGCTGCGGCTGAAGTCTGACCCTTTCCTCTCCCCCTTCCATTTCAAAGATCTGTTTGACAGCAGAAGAGAACAGGTACCAGAGGCTCACACATTTGCAATGCAGATGAAAATTAAAGTTGCATTTCTCAGCGCACGTAGCGCTCCAGCTACAAATATCCAAATTTCCCTGGCCCAAAGGATGGGATTTCAGCAAACCACCCCGCATTTAAAGTACCGGCGGAGCGGCTGCGGAACCGGCGGGGACACGCATCTGCGGTCCCACAGCTCGGTTCGGGCTTGCCTTCGCACCGGCTGCGTCCTTTCCCGGGGGACAGCGGAGGGTTCCCCCGGCTCCGGCAGCCGCCACAGCCCCCGGTGATCAATCCTCGCTCCCGAGCGGGGCTGGTCGCGGCCGCGCACCTTCGCTCTCACCGTCTCCGTCCGGGGAACACCGGGCGCTGCTGCTGCTGCTGCCGCGGCGGCTCCTCGGGCTCTCCCGAGCGGTTCTTCTTCTCTCTTTCCTCGACGAGCTGGGGCCGCCGCCGGCTCCGCTCCGCCACCGCCCGCCTCCCGCTTCCCGCTTNGATCCGAGACGGCGGGCAGTGAGGGAGCGGCGGCGGCGGGTTTGTAACACCGGGGTCCCTCTGGAAGGCTGTGGGGTCCTTCTGGGGAGGAGGCGGACCACGGCTCCCCCTCCTGGCCTGAGCTCTCCTGCCTCCTGGAAGCTGCTGACGGGGCCAGGGGGAAGCAGGCAGGCGACTGCCCGAAGTTAGCGACCAGTCCCCCGGACAGCCAAGGGACATCTCGATCCTTTGGAGCCAGCCCGCTTTACGGAACCCGGCCACGGGCTTGGCTGCTGCAGCTGCCTCCGCTCTCTTACAGGTCGCTTGTCCCCCCACCCCAGGAAAGCAGAATTTCCCCTTCTCCCCTCCGTGGTGAGCTGGGAGGGGACACCTGCTGGCCTTAGCCACAGCACTACGTTTGCTACGTTGCTGCCACAGCTGCAGCCCAGATAAGGCTGAATTTGTTGATGGATGAGGCGCAGACACCTGAAGGAGTGGGCTGAGGAAGATTCTGCAGAAATGTTGGCTGGCAGCTCCTCCTGGAGATTGTGGCCAGCAGTAATGAGCAGAGCCCCTAATGCAGGAGTGCCCCTACCCCGCTTTGGAAGGAAAGATCTCTCTTCACACAGGTTGGCCGTGAGGCTCTACCATCCTGGCAGTGAGTGACCTGGTCTTATTCATGCTTTTGTCACCTCTTGGCAGCCTGATAGCTAAGGCATGTGTCTGGACACAAGGCCTTTAGCGCTAAGGAACAATCCTGTTGATTCAAAGTTCTGCAGCACTTCTTTGCACTATTGGTTACACCATTTGGACTGAGTTCAGTATGTCAGTCATTATCCCCAAGAGATGGCTCCAGGATATCTAGAAGACCAAATTTCACTCTGCCCTCCTGGAGAGGGGAGCACTTGGTATAACCTCTCACAGCCACGGCTAGCACATATCTCCCTATCCTCTCTGCAAAGCCATGTGAGGCATCGCTGCACATACACTGCTGCTGGGAAAGGGGGTCTTTGCCCTCATCATCCCACCCCAGCTCATTGAGGTGGGCACACCTGAAGTTCTCTCCCACCCCACGGAACAGTGGCTGTGGCCTGGCTGTGGCGCAGGGTGTGAAGGACCTGTGATGGGAGGCCAGTGCTGTTCTGGCAGGAATTGTTCTCCCTCTTGCACCTCTCTTCCCTTCCATTCCCAAGGCTCTGGCACAGCAAAATTATGCAGAAAGTTATTGTCTCAGCAGCTTTTATGTCCTGGTGGTGAATGCCCTTGAAAATCTGCCTACTTGGCTTGTACTTAGAGTCATCTCTACTCCAGCCATCTCTAACCCAAATCCATCCAAGTATTAAAGTAACTTGAGGCAGAGGTCTGTGTAGACTAATTTACCCCACTCCTGGAGCAGATTAATCTGTGGTTTGTTCCACGCTACTTGCACAGCTCCAGCATCCAGGCTCTTCTCTGCAGCTACTATAGGTATCCATATACTGGGCTGCATTACTGAATATAAGCAAATTTGGAATAGCAAGGCACTTTTTGTGAGCTGTATTTTCCAACATACTTACAGGGAAATATGTGCTTAAAATCTGCTGTTGAAACACAACAGTCCACTTTTCTCATAGAAGATGAAATAACAAAAGGATTGCATATTTTAATCGTGATATTTAATGCAGCTGTGGGAGTAGCTCAGCTGCTCTGGTGATTGTTGCAAGAATTAAATAATAATAATAATGATGCCTTGTTCTACGTAATATCTGCCATCCTTAGATACAAATCTGGGATAGGACATATCATTACTCTTGTTTGGTAGGATCCAGGCACTGTTGCAATACTGGTAGTGCAGGTTAACACTCATTGACACACACACCCTGGGAAATTCATACCATTCCAAAATCCTAGCCTGCCAGTGCAAATTAGGGTCTTCAGGCCAGTGTCATTAATTTTCTCTGATTTTGTTGGAAAGCCAGAATTCAATTTTAGACTTCATTGAATGGTTCATGAATTAAGGTTCAAGACTAAGTTTCCAGAGATCCTAAGGCTACAGCTGATAGCAAAGCCCCAAACAACACCTGCTTATTGTGTTTTCATGGGAAAGGTTTCAAATTCTTTTTGCTTACAGATTAAAAGAACCAGCAATTCCCTGCTGTGAAATAAGGATAATATTGCTCACTTGGGCTCAGTGCTGTCATAAGGATTATTTTTGTATTGCTATTTTTTCTCCCATCCTCTCTCCACACTTGCCCATGCTATTTCTGCGCAGGTTAAAATGCAACACAGTTACACCCTAGAGTGAATTATACTACAGTTTGAAGAGCAATTCAGTAAATAGAAAACATTTTTTAAGCACAAAAAAGCAGCATTGTGCCACAATTTTTGGGCAGGGAGCAAAGAGTAGCATTACTAAGTGAAACCACGGGGGGGACTTAAATAGCAGAGGAATGTGTTGATGTATAGCCAGGACACTGGAGCTGCTGGCATTGCTACTGCTGGGAAAATATTCCACAGATCTCCAGTAACAAGTGGCCAAAGACCTTGGTTTGCTGCTGTTCTGTTCCTGCTAGGCAATTTAGAGCTAGAAGCACAGGAGGAGCCTGGATCATACAGTCCAGTTCTCTGCCACGTCAGGCACAATGTTCTTTACAGCCCTTTTCGTGAAAGGACTATGCTCCAGCTTAAAACAAGTTTGTGTTTTCTACCTGTTACTCTTTCTGGGAGGTTCTCCTAGATTGCCCACATCCCCATCATTTCCACCACCAGTTTATTCCCACGTGCTCCAGCACCAGCATCAGCTCTCATTTCGGTCGATGTTTTGCTCTCCGCTCCTTCCTCAGGTATTTCTGCAGAGATGGTTCTTGTCTCCTTTCCTCCCTGAGCTACACAGGATCAGCTTTTCAATCTTTTTTCCTAAATGACTCAATTCACCTCAGACCTCTTCCTTGAAGCTGCTCTGGTTTCAATTAATCTTCAAGTGCAAATGGATGACCAAAAGTACTTATAGTATTAAATGGGAGGAGGTGTCACTGATACTTCATACAACGACATTAAAGTCCCCGTTTCTCACTGAAATATCTCACCTAGTAATCCCAAGATTGCATTTATCTTTCTGCAGCTAAGCTGTAGTGGTGACCTCGTATTTCTCCTCCATTTGTGCTTGCAATGGTAAGTTCCTAGGCTGCATCAGAAACCTGCTACTACCCCCTTGTCAGGTCCCAATTCTCTTGTATTTGTCCTAACTCTCAGCCTGCATGCGGTTTTCTGATTTGTTTGTTCTTAGCCAGCATTTCTGATACTGGGAGATCAAGGTGGTTTCATAACCTCTAAAAGACATGTTTCTGCTCGTTACTTTACTCACACCCACCTAACCCATTTTTCCTCCTTCCTAGTTCAGGAAATAAGCCCTAGACTACATATAATTATAGTCTGTGTAGTTATAAATGAACGTGCCTTCTGTGTTTTACACCTACGTTTTAACTGGCATTGAGAAGAGCACGCCTGATAACCTAAGATACAGGACATAGAATGAATGGGAGAATGACAGACATTTCTAACATAGCAGCACATGGACCTCCCATCTGCTTCTGTCAAGGAAGCTAAGGTTTCCCACACATGGGTGCAAGGGCTGAATATTTCCTGCTGAGACCATTTTCCAGCAAGGATCCTGTGTTTCCCTGTGCAGGCTTTCATGGCTTTCAAGTTTGCACTGCTCACTCACCAAAATGCACAAGAAGTTGCAATTGTTATCTGTGTCAGGTGAGCTTGACTAGCACGGATTGTGTATTCTTTGCCACATTGACTATGTCCAAACTAGACCTCAGACCATCTCACTCCCCAGTAAGGCATGCTGTGTGAATCTCTGTAAAAACCCCGCACAAGGAGGAGGGATTGGAAGCACGGCTTTGCTACGAGTTCATCTGTGTTTATTCCTGAGGATGTAGCAAATAGCTGTTGTCCATGTTCATGTGCTAAATGTCATTAGTGTCTCTTCCTCTGTGTTACCGCGGTGGTAGGACTGCTAATGCAAACATCTCTCAAATGGAAACTTGACCTTACATGACTTGCACCTAAGTCCATTCAAATCTCTGTCACAAATGTTTTGATACAGCCTAAGGCCAGAGATATTTTCCAGTCCTATGAGTCTGCTTTTCATAAAAGCTGAAGCTATTTCAAATCAGTGATGGAGAGGCACAGTTTCCCATCCTGCTAAAGGCTTCAACTATTGGCAGGTATCTGACCCACAAGCACACACATATTGGACACGGTTTGTGTTTAGGATGTCTGAACATCCTTCTGCATGATGCATTCCAACATACCAAATTTGTACAAATTGCCTGACCATGAGGTTTACAGGGACACTCTAACTGGGTCAGCACTTCAGCTGGGCAAGACCAGCATCTGTCTTAAACAGTGTTTGAAGAAAGCATCTAGCCTGGGCATTAATTAGTTACAGCGTACCTCACTTGTTCACCGATGCCAGTGAGAAGAGTCAGGCTGTCAGGAGATTAATAAAACTGGATTAGTGGGAATACAGCCTTGGTGACCCAGGCAATTCCCTGCTGCTGGGTACTTGTACACGCAGTGGTCTCTGGAGTTGTTTTCAGACACCTTGCTTCTCTGGCTGATGGATCACTGACACCATTGCAAAAGGAAAAAGGCACCCAAGTAATACACTGTCTCTCCTGGGTAAATGGAGCTAATTAAAAGATCTTAAGGAAGTAAGAAAAGCCTCAGTACATCACAGTTTTATTCTACCTAATTGTAAAAGCTCTCCCTGTCTTGACATAAGTTTATGCAGGTGTTGCTATGTTTTAATAATCTTTTCAATAGTTCTTTTTTCTGAAAAAAATCCAGCTTTCCTGACTACCTATCTGATGATGAATAGCAGTGGTTATGGAAAAAAGAGATCATCAGGTCTGTTGAATTAAAAAGATTCCATTAACACATTCCAAAAGCTTATTATTATAATCAATAACAGTTTGCTTTTTCCCCTAAAAATGCAGGATCATTCTGCAGAATGGCCTTTTAAATCTCTGATTTCACTACAGCAGTGATGAAGCAACATTAACCTTTAGACTCTCGGTTTATCTGTGCATAATTTAAGGATTTCTTAAGGAAAACAATCCTTTTGTGTAACTCTTAGAAAGGTTACACAAGCAGCAGAAGATTTTAGGAGGAAACTCAAGAAACTGCAGAAAAGCTTACACTACCCTTGGAGAGGGCAGCTGCAGGTTAGCAAGGCCTCAATGTAGGGAGATAGTGTTTCTTGCCAAAATTGGGAATTCCTCCACAACAGGTTGGTGTGTTTCACTCAAAGGGCAGGACCCTCTGCTCCTGTTAATCAGCGCTGCGCTGATGGAGCTGTAGCAGTTCACACTGGTGCAAGTTTTCTGGCAATGCCAACTGCTGTGGTTAGGCAGAATATCCATCTGCACAAGGAGTGATTCCTGGCACCCTTTGCAGCTCCTTTCCTACATTAGTGTGTTTCCAGGCATTTGAAAGTTCCTTTCTCTCAATAGCTGCTATCCATCATTATAAAAATGACCATAACGGACAATGCAGGATGACCAGCTTTGCTCTAACTCCATTGACCTCACTGGATTTACATCAGAGAAGACTTTGGAGTAATAAATTTGCATCTGCACAATTACTAGGAACGTGCTGTAATTCCTCCCACCTCTACTGCTATTGATTTCTCCGGGAGCTGGATCAGTGCAATGCAGCCCCGTGCAGCTGCAGTGGTCCAGCCTGGGTGGCAGGAGCAGGGGGATGTGCTGGCCTTGCTGGCACCCTGTGATAGCAGAGGTGTTGCCTGGACATGGGTGACTTCTGCTAAAGGCCCACCTCACCCCTTCATCGTTATTTTCTGAAGCACCAGGGAGGAAAGCTTCTGGAGCAGACTCCTGGCAGATGCAGGAAGGGTGAAATAGCCTAAGAGATCGATCAGTTTTTACATGGAAATCAGTGTGATTATAAATGTCATCGTAAGCTCTGTGAAAACAGAGGGCAGGACTCAAGGATGCTCCTGGTAACTTCTAATCCTGGGTTTCCACATCTACCTTCAAGGGAAAATCAAAAGCCTTTAAGACTATTTTCTTTCCTGTAGCAGGAAGAGGGACTGAGATAAAATTTGCAAAAGTGCAGTGAGTGTTATTAGCCTCCTAGGGCTTAACAAGCTTGGGCAAAGGTTTTGGAAGGAATGGGTGAGCCACAGAAATATTTCATTAATTGTGCACGGTATTCAGAGAACAGTTGTAAAGATCAGCAGAGGAAGTATTCAATTTGTATGAAGAATGACGAAAGGATGCTGCCTGCGTGTGTGGGTACAACAACCTACAGCATTCACAGGAATGTGGGCACCTTGAGGAAAACACTTTGGTTAGGGCAGTTAATTACTGCTATGTAATTTGACAAAAAAAGACTGAATTAAGTCAACTGAATTTGGGTAGATGTATAGGCAACCTTAAGACACAAGCCACACTTATGGAAACTTTATTTTTTTTGGAAGCAGATCACCCACCTGCCTCTTCCTTATGAAATGAGAGATCTTAAAGATCACTGAAGAGGAGGGAATCAAGAGCAACACATTTGTTAGCAAGTCATAAATTTGCAAGGAGAAAGCGAGGGGAGCAGAAAAAAGAATGAACTTGAATTTCACAAGGGCGAGAGGCATCCTCCAACCCCGGCAGTTGCTCTGCTTGTGGCAGAGAGCCATCAACTGGGAGATGCAAAGTCGCAAAGCGGCATCTGACAATGAAGTTCACAAATCGTTAACCAGCAATGTAAAGATGTGCCCAACAGGCTGCAAGTTAAACAACCTCCCAGGTTTAACACTTGGCCCTTATAGTACATCAGAGAAACTTCTGAAGAGAGTAATTGGCCCAAAGGAAACGAACAACAAACCCTATGATGGAAGTCAATGTTCCTGGGAACTTTCATTATTTTTTCAGATAAATTTCTCTGTATTATTATTTTACAGTGTTTCATCATGAATGAAAGGTCCTGGGTGAACTGAAGTCCTCTGCCCATCATCAGAAGGCTGAAGTTAGGGCATGACCCAAAGCAAGGTTGCTCATCCTGGTAAACATAAAATCTTCATCAGATCTGAAATAAAAAGTATCCTTTCATGTTTGAGTCACTCAACTTTTTTAAAAAAAAACATTTAAAATACTTTAAATTGATTTTTTTTCTTTAAGATTTTACTTCTATTTCAAGCACATTAAAATTCTCCCCTCCACTCCTTTTTAGTCAAAACTCTTCACTGAATTCTTCTTCAGTTTATAAATAGTTTTGGTCCCTCTAAACCATCATTTTTGTGACTTTCATATTTCTGGAAAAAAGGCGCTGCTATTATTAATCACCTACAGTCTTCAAGTTAGTATCCAAAGTATTGTCAAACAACTTCTATTCCATTCTTACTGGGAGGGCACCCTATTAAATGGATGCTTTTTTCTTTGACCAGTCATTTCAGACAGGTTTTCCAACCTACAGTTGTGCAATCACTTAGCAAATTATTTTGAGGTTGAAGATACTATTAGAGGAAATTTCCAGTCTACTCCCACATGGTTGTGTACTCCAAGCCACCTTTCTCTCAGCTGACTGCAAATCACCTTGTCTGGGTTCACCAGGAATGATGCCCATCCATAGGACGGGGGATATGTGAGTAATCCCACCCTAATGGGGACATGTATTGTGTTAGGCCATATTAAGGCAGAAAAAAGTCATGCACCTGGTGCGACAGTACAACGGGGGGAACTTCATGTTTCTGATGCAAATGTGGGTTTATAGTGAAGGAACTGTTTAGACAAGAGCTGTGATCCCCATCACTTTCCAGATGTATCTCCGGGTAATGTCTGGCTGATGCCTCCCCTTAGCTCCACTTTCCTGCTCTTGTCACACCCGAGATATAATTATAACCTATTCCATCTGTACTTACATCAGGTTTAGAGTATAAATTTTAGCATGCTCAGGATTTAAATAAAAGTTCTGGATAGTAGAATAGGTAACAGAAAACAATTGTCTCCTAGTAAGCTGGTCAAATATCTTGCAATCTGGACTTCCTCACGAGGTTAAATATGGGGCTACAACTCTTCCCTTCCCATGAACATTCTGCTCTGCTGGTGGAAAGAGGTTTCCTTAAGGCTTTTATCCAGTGAAATCACCTATACTATCATTTTCAGGCGTGGAATTTTTCTGCTCACACATGCTGTCATTTGTTCCGTGGGGTTATTTCTCATGCAAACCAAAATAGTTCCTGATTTAAAATGTTCCTCAACCTGACTGTTCACATGATAAATGACATAATGGAGTCGCATTCGTTAGCACCAGAAGCAAACTCCAAAAAAGAACCAGACAATTACTAAACAAACATTCTGCAATTATCTTTTCTTTCCTGACCAGCTGAACGATGAAGAAAGCTGCAATGTGTGGAGCTCGTGATTAGAGCTGGTCATTTAGGCAAGAAAAAATATCCGATTCAAGTGTATTTCATCAATCAGAGTGTGGAGGGAGCTGGTTTCAGCCGATGCGACCAATACTGTGGCGGATGTTGATTGTTTTCCCAGCGTTGACTCCCACTGACTTCCCTCTTTATACTTTTAATCTGTCTTCTAAATCACTTCATGCAGCCTTCTCTGGCTTATTTTCTTTTACCTTGTATTAATAATTCTATTGCCTTTAGGCATGCCCTTGTACTCCAGCCATTGCCAACACCTTGATATACATCTTTGGACATGTCATGCTATGTATCACATTATACATGTCTGAATACTACATGGAGGTGTTTGTGAGTAGGTATGTCCTTGTAAGAACTGCTTTTACAGACCTTTGTTAGTCCTTTTTTGGAGCTTGTTAGTCCATTATCTGGCAATATAATAGTCTTATTCTGAGGCACACCATTATTTCAATTACAGAATGATCATAATTAGGCTCTGCTCATTAGGACCCCATCACTTAGTCTACAGATGGGAATCTGTATAAATCTTAATTAAAAGAAAAAAAATTACTTGTTGTTTAAACATGAGTTTAACCTTAAATACTATCCTACAACTTAAGGACAAGCTTCAGTGCTCTTTTACATATAGTGAGGGTAACACCTATTTGATTACTTGCCCAGACAAAAGAAATGTTCCAGATGTTCAAGGCAAAATATCTCAGAGACATTGCACCTGCTTGCGAAAGAACTCTAAGCGACTCTGAACAGACACCCCTGCTCTGTGTACCACGGATCCAGTCCCCAAGGGCCATGGCTACCTCAGAGATGTTGACTCTAGAGGTATTTGCTGGTGATGTAGGTGAGGAGAGCACAGCGAGGAGGGCTCAGGGGAGTTTCTGCATGATGCACTGATGGCTGAGCAGCGGTAGGGTCCCTTTCACAGGCCAGTAAAGCTGGGTCATGCCTGGTGGCAGAGAGGCAGGAAGTCTGCTTTCTTAATATCCCATTGTGGCAAATATTTCATTTGTTGATGAAGAATTGGTTTCTTTCATTGTGCAGCACAAATTGTCGCTAGGGGATATCCTGAAGGAAAGAGTCTGAAGTTTAAGAATTATTTGTTAAAAATATTCAGCATGTATTTACAAACAGCAAGGCACAGACAACAATGCGACAACTGCAATGCAGGGTGAAGTTTTGTTGTTTCTGAAACTATTTATGACAGAAATTATCACTAGTTTAACTACTGATGAGCCCTAACAAAGGTCCTTTTGGCAGTGTGAAGTTTTGCAGCTCTGTGGAACCACATCTCTGGAACAACCATCGCCTGAGTCCTCACTGGGGCTTGTTCTAGATCATGAAAACCCAGGCAAGTGGGATTGTTAGAGACTTGCCTAAAGCAGCAGTGTGTGCACCCATTGTAGCAGAGCTGGTGGATCCCACAGGCCTCCTCCTGTGCGTGCCTGCAGAGGAAAGTAGCTGTTGCAAATCCCCAAGGAGCAGCCCTCCATTTTTCTCTCCCATTATAGCCAGCTGTGCTTGTACTTCTGGAAGTAGCTTGGCAAGTCCTTTGCATTTCAGTTATATATCCAAAGGGCATGGTTTTTATTACTGCTTGTAGCATCCATCATCTCTTCCTGAAACAATTCTCCAGGCGTGAGGTAGATAAAGTTAAATAAAATCAACTCCTGCTAGTTTCTGTTACAAAATAAGGAACACCTAGGCCTTACATTCAACACAAGAAAAGAAATTTATTATGTAAAACAATAATTCACAAGGAATTTGTTGTTCTCTTCATATTAACCTTTAAGATTAGCCTGGAGAAATTTGGAAGATCAGTCCTCTGCTCCTCCCATCATTGTGCATTGGTGCAGTGTCTGAGGCTTGCTCTACTTGGTAAAGTGCTACCAGGTAAAGACAGCTCTATTTTATGTTGCTTTGTAATAAGCAAGCACAGCTACTTCATCACCACGACCTACTGACATTCAGTAAATATGAGTGCTTTGAACTGCTTTGATTCCAAAAGTAGGTGGAACAGTGATTGATTAAATCTTCAGTGTTCAAGATCTGAAATAAAGTCAGGGGGATACTGCAAATGGCCAGGAAAACTGCAGGAATTATTGATTGAAGGTTACTTCAAGTGTTAGGGAGCATCTTATCCTCCCAATGCTCAGGGAAAACATCTGCTTTTTTAATAACTTCTGGTTTTTAATCAGTAAAGATCATCAAACTCATTGTGCTGGTAGACATTATGTTGGTCGTCCAGATTTTTATACGCTCAACAGATTATGCAGCATCAGATCAAATATTCTTGCTCAAGGATTCATGCCTTGTGGTTTGAAGATACAACACACAAATGGAAGTGCTAGGGCAAAAGTGGAGTTGCCTGTGTCCACCAGCATCAGTGGTGAGAGCAAGCAGAGCTGCTGGATGAGCACCCACCTGCCCAGTGAGACATGAGGATGCCTGGGAAAACTGGGAAGTTTTTGGCTTTGAAGATGAAACAAAATATGAAAGCATCAGTCAAAGCCCACTTAAAATCAAATGTGGGAAGTTTTGCCTTTTTTCTGGTGAGTACCCCCCACTCCTGTTTTATGCTGAACCACCCCCAGTGCAATACACAGTTTGTTAGAAACCTTGTGCAAGGGTTAAATTGGTCAGGTTTTAAGAACAGTGTTTTAAAATTATAACTTATGAAATTGATAATATAAAAATCAATCAGCTTTTTTACCCCTTATTCTTTGAAAATATCTCTTTCATTAATTTTTTTTAGAAAAAGTTATTGAAAATGGCCCGCATTAATTTGGGGGGTTGTCTCTCATAAAGTATTATCTTAGTATTAACCAGAAAATTCTGTGTATCTCTGCATACAAATGAATGCTTTCAGCTGTGGGTTTCTAGCTCCCAAGGGAATTAATGAGTAAAGAAGAGCTCTTCATTATACATGTGTATATTTGTATATGTCTGTATGTAGATATTATATTGCTTAAATATATATTATTTATGTCACAGAAGCTTATTCAAAACATCACTCTATCTTCTTCTTTGAAAGTATTCTTCTAGAAAAATTACCGACCTGTCACTCTGTCTTGTCCCTTTCAGTGACAGCTCAGGTCCCTCTTTGTCACCCCATGGTGGTCTTCAGTGCAATGCCTCAGCCTCTGCCATGCATGAGCTGGGAGCTGGAGGACCTGATTCATTCTCGTGAATGGATTCATGCCTTGTGGTTTGAAGATACAACACACAACACACCAGCAGTTGCTGGTACATCCATCTGAGACCTGCTGTATGACACCAGATAAGTAATTTCATTCCTTGTGTCTGCTTAGCCCTCCCCTGCAGTGACAGCAGTGAGGAATGGCAGTCGGACACGTGTGGGATGCAGTCTGTGGCCCTCGCAGAGGCAGAGCTGCCTGTGTGCCTTGCCAGCACCACACTGCCCTGAGGAAAGCTTCCATCACTCCCCAGGGAGTCAGGACCTGAGATTTCAGCATCCTGCTGGCAATGCCAGTGTTCTGAGGTAGCAAGACACAGGGGACTCTTTTGATTAACAATAGGTCAAGATTTAATTGAAGTGAAGATACATTTTGGGATGTGCAGAAAGTTGAACCAGCATTGAACCTTCCTTTTTCCCCTCCATTTGATGCTCATTATTTGAAAGATGTGCAAAATTTCTGGATTTCTGGAGTTGATGGTGACCCAATAAAGTAATAAAACCCTCCCCCTCGTTGCCCTCTCCCAGAAAAAGTTTTATTCATTATTTCACACACCACTAAGCAAACCTCCCCCTTCCCATCAGTGGTGTGATGGAGACAGGCTGCATTACTGCATAAAGCAGAAGGCTCATGGTGTGAGATGCAATACAGAGGCACAGGCAGTTTTGATATCCTTGAGGTGTGTCTGCCAGGGGCATGGAAAGCAGTTCAATTTCAAGTATAATGAGATTAATTTGCAAGCCACTCTTATTGAATCTTTTGTGATTTTGCTATGCTCTCCGACAATTACAAGTCTTGACTAATAAATAGTGTTATTATTTATAATGGAGAACATTTCCATGTCTCTGTGTGCAGTGTGGCTGGAGAGGGTAGAATTCAGCTTGACTTTCTGAATATTTTCCAATTAGATGACCAGGCATTAGTGTTCAAACCTGTTTGGTGCAGGTTTCCAATCATGACTCCTTAGGAGCTGAAGTAATGTTAAATTAAATTGATAAATGATGTTCTAGAAAAAAAAAAAAAACTCCAGCAGAGTGATTAATTTGTGATGCCCTTTTAGGAAAGATTTACGGGATGTGATGTGCATTTACTATCTGCCAAGTGCAATTCTTCATCACCTGAGCACACAAGCTTTGCAAAACTGTTTTCTGATGAAGTGTGAAGTTGGATCTATTCACCCTTCCCAGCTGGTGAGGAAAGATCTACCCCTTCGTTAAAGCTCTTCCTCTCACCCTGGCTGCAGCTCTGGGAAGTCCTGGCCAGTGTGGGAGATAGCAAGGCTGTTTCTTGAGGCACTGGCCAGTCATTGGGCACTGAGACATCATCTCCTAATGGCCCTGGCCCTGATGCTATGGACCAATGCTCTCCAGTGCCAGTTTCTGTCATGCTGTTCCACTTATCTTTGCTCACAAGATACTGAAATTATAAAAAAACCAAAACCACATCCTTGGCACCCCAAGGCCCATTTTATCATTCCTCCTCTGTTCTCCTCCTCGGTTTAATTAAGTCCATGATTTGAATCCAGCATGTGGAAGACTTTGAGATCAAGTCTACTCATTTTTTGGTGATGAGAAAAGGTCTACTCTCTCCACTCACAGGGTCCAGGTGGTGTGCCCTTGCGTCTTAGGAGCTGGTCCTCCAGAGTGTTTCATGTAGGGTGATGCTGAGACAGACCAGTGAGGGGTGGGAATGGCAGGAATGGGGTTTGGCATGAACCTCATGTGCACAGTGAGGTGATACTGTGTCTACCTTTCCAAGCCCACCCTGAGAGCCTGCCTTTTTATACCTGGAGAAGGGGATCAACACTCAGGCCAATGCAAAGCTGCAGGTGCTTTTTCTGGGCTGAGCTCCCCAACCATTTCCATGGTTTTCCTCTGGACTACCTTGGCATGTGCTACTGCCCTGCTGTGACTTCCAGCCCTTTCACAGTGAAGCCACTGGTAAAAAACTACTTGATTTATACCCTCCAGTTTCCTTTTCCTTTCCACTGATTGCTTTATGTTGCAGGTGGTTCTTCTGACATGTGCACTTAATCAGTTTGTGACAGGGAGATGGGTCAATGGGCGAGCTCTGAATAAACAGCAAGAGCTCAACATTGGAAATAGGGATTACTCTGCTGAGCACATTTCTGATGTCCTGGCTCCCACAACAGCCAGAGGAAAGTAAGAGAGTAATAATGAGTTATGCTTCTTCTGCACCTCTGTTAGTGTGAATCTAGTTTAGCATCAAAATGGAAAGGCTTTCCAAAAAACACTTTATTGTTCTGCAAATTCTCCTTTTCCATGCTCATGTCCAATTTCTTTCTGAATTGTGCTTGGCTCTTGTCCTCAATAATTTCCAGCAGCCTTGCATATCATGGGGCATTTATATATTGGCTGTAAAATCTTTTGATGGGCTTTAAAATGTTGGATTAAAGGATTTGACACCCATGAACTACCCGCCAATTGGCTGCCAGTACCTTCCAACTTGCTTTCCTTCTGTTGTTACTACCAAGCAAATTCTTTCCCAGAGAATATTTCCAATTTGCCTTGCTGGTGGCAGTGATTCTCAAAGTATCTTCAGTCTCTTCAACTTTGACAAAGACTGAGACAATACCATGATAGCCTCCATCAAATCAACAAATCTACTCTAATGGGTTTTCATAGTCCGGAGCTATGCCCCAATCATTTCCCCTGAAGCCAAAGACATTAGAGATGGAAGCAGACACCTCCAGGTTAGTTATTCCACCTCCAAGTGAACTAGTCTATCCTTCAGTGGTCTACCCACTTTCCAAGGCAACATAGAGCTGAACTTCATAACATGTTCTCCGCTCCCCTTCTTAACAGGTTTTATAGCAGAATTTATCTCTGCTTCTTATCCTACAAGCGTAACCCATAATGAACCCACTGAAGATTTGCTTCTCATAGTCACCTCTTGCCTCTCATGACAGTCTTCTGTGATCTTTTCCTGCTATGAATGACGATTTACATTTGCCAGTAACTGTGCAGAATAATAGATGTCTATGGAGTTTATGCAGCCAAATCCTTCTTTCTGGTTTCAAAAAACACAGCATTATTTGTCCAACAGCCTGCAAAATGCCAGACTATGGGTCATCAAAGAAGTACAGGATGCCCAAATGACCCACTGATTTTAGTGGAGTGTATTTATTTCAGTGCAATGTTCCTACTGTTCTGATTATTTTTAGAAAATGACATAAAAATTTTCTTAGATTTCTTGTGAACCCCAAGAGGACAGGTGTTTTGTCATGGAGCAAGAAGAGTTTGTGGCTCTATCTCACTTTTAATTTCACTACCTGAGAATTCTGTTTGTAATGTTTTGAGTATGGCATTACGTTTCTCTCACTCTATGCTGTCCTCCAGCTCTCAGTTGGACAGCAGCTCTGTCACAACTGGGTGTGATACTGGAACTTACCTTCCTTCAAGAAAGATGGTTTCAAAGTAAAAGTATATTTGGAATAATTCCAGATTTATTGAATGAAGTTTTTAACCTCAAGAGGTAGCATGTGTTGTATTTTATAGAAAAAACAATTTTCCCTGCCAGATTAAATCTTAGGGCAGAGTATCTCTTATTTTATATAGTTTCTTGGACTTTTCTATATCTTGGGATTAATGGTGATGGTGTAATTTTGATTCTGTAACAACTTGCGACAGATGGATTTACAGAGTGATCAGTCTAGCCACATACAGGTGGCTTTGCTTTAATTGAATTTGGTGCCAGGGAAAGGAAGAACTTGATGAAAGAAAGTGCTTCTCCACCTGCCTTGAGAATAAAGGTCCAGCTGAGACAGGACCAGCACGCTGTGACTTTATTGCCAGTGCAGGTGATAACCACAGGCAAGATGGCAGGGAAATGATGTCTGGGCATGCAGATGGTTGCCTTCATAACCTGCACAGGGCAAGAGAGAGGTCTGCTGCCTTGTGGTGCTTCTTGTGTGCTTGAGCTGAATGGGAAAGGCTTGCCAAGCACTCCAAGGGGAGCTTGAAGTTCACCTGACATGTCTATACAGGAGATGCATTTGTTTTCATCACCAAATCTCCTAAAACAACAGGGAAGCGTGATCATGTGACCAATGTACTGGTGTCCATCTGTCTCATTCCTGCAGCTCCACAAACTGCTGTCCATCTGCAGTCCGATTTGGATCATCTCAAAACATCTCAAACATAAAAATGACTTCCTACATATTTAGGAAAAATAGCTGACCAGTAGAAAAGGAAGTGTTATTGCTCCCCTGAGGAAGTGGACTTGTTAAATACAATGATGCTGGGACGTCAGACCCAGTCGGGAGACTATCAAGATGAGACCTCAAGTGGGAAAAGACCATATCCCTAACCAGGACCAGCTTCTCAGCTTTACCCAGTCCAGGAGGAATGCCAATCTCCTTGCTGCCTAACTCAAAGCCTGGCCACCCTCTCTTTTTTCACACTGTGTTGGCAGGAGATTTGTGAGTGCATCACCATGTGCCATTTCAAGCTTCATTTGAATAAGCGTCCCATATAATAGACTTTTATAGCTCTCTTTCTGTGAATCCTAAATTAACGAAACTAATTAAAATGTTCCAAAGTTTTATGTAAATAACTAATTAGCATTTGAGAAGGAATAGTAAATTCACAGATGGTTGTGCTCCATTCAGGGCTCACTCTGGCTGTAGCCAGTGGAGTGTTGGGTCCCTGGTGCAACATCCGCCCTGGCAGGAGCAGACAGCCTGGGTTTCACCCTGAGGATGACCCAGCACCATTCACCCTGCTGCAGGCAACAGGACCTCTGTGTCTTGCAGGATTAGGCCCATTCCTCCTGCCCCCAACACCAGAACTTGCATGAGTAAGGAGAGCATAGATGAGAACCTCAAGGAAGATGAGGTCTGTGCACAGGAGATGAGGTCTGAGCTGTGACTTTCAGTGTTCGCACTGGCGTTGTTCTGTAGCTCCAAGGATGTTCCTTTAGAAAACCTTCCCCAAACATACCTTTTAGGTGTGCAAGCTATGATAACACAACGCAGCTGAACATCAGTGCTCCTGGCTTCCAGCCCCAGAGCTACCATCAAGTCCCAGTCACTCAAACACTGTGCTCAAGCATCCCAAGAGGCAATGTAAGCTAATGATTTTCTTCTTCTCTCATAGGACTGGGGCTAATCACTGTCTGTAGAACACTGGAGAGACCTGGGGAGATGTGGTGCAGGAATATTACCTTACAAGAATGGTGAGATCTGAAAAATAGATCCATAACTAATACTGATTGCTGTCCAGGTGTAACTGAGAAGAATACCACTTCTCTGACACCCAGACTCTCATACATATAATAATTTTTACATTTAGAGAACCCCTAACACATCTAAGTACTATTGCAGCACAAAAAAAAAAAAACCAAACAAACAAACCACAAATGCAAAGAAAGATTTTACAAAAGTAATCAACTAGAGTTTGTTTGCTCTAGAAGAAAGACATTATAATTGGTGTAAAGACTGAAGAGATATTCTTTTACCCTCCTGTAGAATAGGTCCTGTGCAATCACCCTCACCTGATTTAAGGACAGCTCTGAGTGTTTGCACCTTTTTCTTCCAGAGCTGCAAAGTCCTATGGGAGATGGAGGATTATAAAAACCTGCTTCAGAGCAAGCTAAGACTTTCTGGTGAGTTTGAGTCAGATCCCTAGGGAGGGATCTCTGAAGGGAATGAGCATGGAAAGATTCGTATTGCTAGGAAGAAACTGCTTGGCCAGAGGGAAAAATGAAGGTACAGAAGTGGCAGTCAGTAGGGGAATCAAAGGGTGAGTTTTAAGGGACAGGATAAAAGCAGGGAGTATGTAGAGAAGGGCTGTTTTAATGTGTTGAATTTAAAAACAGGTATGTGTTCTTCAGATATATTACTAGAGCCAGATATAAAACTGGGAAATTAAGTAAAATGGTAAAGCTGATTGTGGATTTACAAGTTGAGGAGGAGAAAGGGCTGTGCTAAGCATGCCTCTTGCATGGTCTTATTTGCAATCCCTACCTGTCCTGGAAGAATCCCCCATGTCTCTGTGTCTGTTTATACATGCAGCAAACTCCTGGAGAGTAGGGTAGAAGATGTGAACTCTTCATCTGGTCTTCTAGACGTTTCTCACTCTGGCATCAGCCTGGAAAGGAGCTGAGCTGGGTGGTCAGAGAGTAGCCTGGCTGTGCTGCAAGGCTCTGGAGGCTGATGTACAGAGGGAGTGAACCCAGAGGAGCTTCATCATCTCTTCCCTACCCTGACCTAACCTAGGATACTGCAGTGTGTTTGGGGAGCACAATGCAAGTGGGTACACAGCATCTCACACCAAGCATCAACTTGCCATGTTTCCAGGCAGAGCATTTGAATTTTTACCTGTCACAAGAGGAACATTAGAGAGCAGCCCACTGTTGCTGTGTTTCTTGAATTCATAAGCGCTGACGTGAGCTCTCCCTAATTCTGGATGCGCAGGCATTTAGCTGCAGCCTGTCCTGAGCTGACTCTGCCTGCAAGAAATAAGGGTCTGAAATCACTTCTCTTCCCTGTCTGGAGCCCAGGTGGGCTGGGGGTACTTAGGGACAGGCTGCACCTGAGACTCCAAACAATTCAAAATAAGTCGTTAAAGGACAACTGGCACAAGTTCAAGATGCAAAGTAAGACTATAGGAAATCAACTGTGGCAGCAGTCACTAGGTATCTGGAAAATCTGGAGAAGCTTTAGGGTGAAATGCCAGCAAGTGTATTCACTTAAGGACACAGCACATCAAGGCTTTGGTGTCTGAGGTCCCAGTGTTGCTGGAGGCACCAAGAGACATGTATATGTCCCTATGCCCATATGGTCCCTCTTGCAGAGCTAACCCCCAGACCTAGGGAGAGGGGGTTGTTGGCTAAGTAGTGCACGTACCAGCTGATAATGACCAGCAGCATGATGTATTTCAGCGTTCATTGCTAAGTGGTTCTGCCTGGAAAATTGACTTGAAAATGTGTTTCAGGATGTGCCAGATATTCTCATGCTAATTTCTCAGCCAAAACCTCCCATGTGGTGTCCAATGTGATATCAGTAACTCAAAGGCAGGGGAAAATGAAGCCTCTATCTGCTTTCAAGCAATTTATTCTCCTTTTGTCTTTTTACATCCAGCAGCTAAGTAAATTACAGGGATTAAAATACAAAAGACATTTAATTTTTTAACTGTAATTTCTTAGCTCCTGGTAACAGAGCAACAAAAAACAAGAAGAGACATTTAGAAAAAGAATTAACCCCCAAATATAATTTCTAATGATTAAAAAACAATTTTAACTGATTAAAAGAGGACCTGTTTGAGCATGAAGAACCAGCAGCAGACTTCAGGTTTCAAGTAGCTGTAATCAGCTTCAATTTCACATTCAAAAACCAAAGGGGAAATTTTCTGCTTGTGATTACTTTGACTGTATTTCTGGTATACTTCATCTTTGTCTTTATTCAAGCTGCTTTTAATTTTATCACCTTTATCCTTAATTCTACCTGTCTGTTTTTTTCAAGTCTGGAGGGTTATCCGGCCCTTTGAACTGATTTATGGCATACTTTGTGGGAGGTACAGTGCCTATCTGGAGGGTTTGTGCAATAAAAGGTCTCTTACACCCTTTTTCCAGGTTGGCTGTAATACACAGAATTCATGGCCATGTGGGAAATCGGTGACAGAGCTAGGAATAATCTCAAGTCCTAATGTCCAATCCAGAAATAAGAGAAGCCATACTACCATTTATTCTTCAGGTGCAGTAGATCTCAAAATGTACTTCTGAGGTCTGAATTCTCCCATAAAACCAAACAGCTGCTAGATTTAGCACAAATCCTTGGCACTTTTTTTTTTTTAGTGTCCAACTTAAGTTTTCAAAACAAAACTCAACTTTGGGCGGGAAACCAAAACCACTTCTCTAAATCCCTTCAGCTTCTCATTGCCCCACCATGACACAACAGTCTGTAAAACACTGCTTACTGGGTGTTTTGGGATTATTTTTTATTTAATTATGAGAGCAGAGTCACTACCAGACTCATGGGCATAGGCAAGACACTTGCTGGGAAGGTGCACTTCTCAAAGTTTCTTACCCCTTTGAATTCCAGAACAAGAAAGCTCCTGCCTAAATCTTTTCATGTGTGCTCAGTATTTTAGTTGTTGCTGTATGTATTTCAGATGTTCATTGTAGGGTTGGAAATTCACAGCAGTTTCTCACAACAATTCAGTGGATTTCATATTTTGGACAGTTTTAAAGTTTTGATGTCCCTTGAATGTGTGATTTAAGGGTTTGAGGTCTTCATGAGCACCTCTGTATTGAAGATGGTTTTCTGTAGTTCTCAGCACACATATACAGGAGAAATCCCTTTTACAAATAAGTAACCTAAAAGGAGACTCCTTTTCCTTTAGCTTTCTGCCAGGCAAAAGGCTTTGTTGACCCCATTCTCTGCTGGATTTTTCTTACTGGTACATCAAGACAAACAAAAGGGCTCTCTGGACCATCTGAAACAACAGAGGTAGCTGCAGTTGCCTCAGATCTGGGGGTGACCTGCAAAGCCATGCTTCTGGGGAGGATGCAGCAGAACAATGTCATCCTTGTTTGCATTTATTTAAATCAGTGCTTGGAGTCTTTCCTTCCCCCTGTGTAGCACATCCCCCGCACAGGCTCACAAAGGGCAGTATTCATCAGTGAGCAGCAAATAGTTATAATCCTTTTGAAAGACAACAGGCCGTGCCAGCTCTACCAAGGCTTGTTTTAAAGAGCTCATCCTTCCTCGCTCATGCAAGCCTGGGGCTGTGTTGGCAGACTCCTGCAAGTGTGGGTAAGTTTGAAGGTCCAAGGACCAACTGGGGTGGTGTCCTTGGGATGTCAAAGGACTCTGTGGGTCAGCAAGTCCCATTGAAGTGGTTACATCCCCTGTGGGAGCTCAATGACTTCCATGCTGAGAGCCATTTGGTTTTGTGCCCACGCTCCTCCCACGGACAAGCTGCTGCACAACCTCACTGCTCCGGATGGGGTGGATCTTCTTTGCATTTTCAGCTTCAATTTATTCATGGCCAGTTTGCTCCCATTTGTTCCCATGCCAGTACTGGCCATTAGCTTAAATAGTTCTCCCTGGTGCAGGATTTATTCATCTCTATGTGTTTGTAGGGAGCAAGTAGCTCCTTGCAGCTTTCATTTTGCGAGGAAGAGACAAGCTGCTTTAATTCTCCTGTTGTAGAGAGGCAATGCTCAAATCCTCAGTCCTCCCTGTTATCCTACCCTTGGGCAAAACTCAATTTACCTGTCCTGAGTCTTCCCGGGACAGGCTGGGAGGGTTGATTGCAGTCCAGCTGGGCCCAGACACCAAGGATGGAGGTGCAAAAGCAAAGACTGAGCCAGCTACGGTGGTGAAGATGAGTAGGGAGAGAAGAGCTCCCAGCAGACTTGGGCTGGAGGAAAGATTGATCGTGGGGTTGAGGCAAAAACACTGTGATGTAGAAAAAGACAACAACTGCTTAATTAAGTCTTGTAAGTTGACCTTAATAGAGAGCAGAGCTGCCCTGCCTTTCCTTCTTTCCCACATCACATTTCTGTGCATTCTTCATCCAGCTGCATGTCCTTTCCTATGTCTGCTTCATGTTTCCTCCTGCCATTCTGCTTCCTTTCTTTCTGGAAAAGTCTTTCAGAGTTCCATTCTGGACTGTTCTGGGAGGCTGCTCAGACCTTAGCAAGCTCTCCCAAAAGTCATCCCCAGGAGCCAGCAAATGCTCTGAAGGCAGCTGAGAGCTTGAAGCAGGTTTAAACTGCCAGTTGTGCTTATGAGTTTCCACGTGTTCTGTGAGGGCTCCTGTTTGCCAGTGAGTCCCCTCCCACTCTCACCGAAACCCAGAGGTCCCCAGGGTGTTCCCTGAAATTTTGGCTCAAACCAAAAGCACGACAGAAAATTACTGTAGGACGTTCAAGCAAGCAAAGACCATCATTTCTAGTGACATGCACACAAGAATGAGCTCAGTTGCTGAAATTCAGACCCTTAATACAACCTTGAACTCCTCAGACTTGACAAGTTAAATCAGCTTCTCCCAAATTCCTCCTATCTCCCAGTTTTGAGTCACCTTATGTGAGCAAGAGCCAGCCTCCGGTGGAGGTGGTTTCTGTAGCAACTCTAAAAGTCACCCTTTGGATGATCTTAGAATTGCCTGTCTTCCTCCCATCAAAAGGACTGGACACTTTAAGTGAAGAGATAATGGACAATTCTAAATTGCTGTATGTTGCAATAGTCCCTGTTGCTGCCTGGGAGATGCATTTGTCACCTAGCAACGGCATAAGGTGATGAGGAAATAACAGATTTTTAATCTAATGGCTATGAATTAACAGCTATCAGAGAGAAACCTCCTAAGTCCACTGATGGGGTGGATATAATTGATTGAGAAGGCAAGAGCTACCAAACTTTTCATCATAAGTGGATGAGGAGGAGGGAGCAGGGTATTACTCTTCGTGTATATATATACATATGTGTATATATATCTACCCATGGGACAAAAAAGTGACAAAAATCCTATAAAAATCCCTCAGACTGGAGATAACCCTTGGACACAGAGCTACCCAGAAGATGAGTCTCCTCGTATTGCAAAAGCCCAAAGGCAGCCGTGTCATAGTAGGCAGGGAGCAGGCAGGAAGGGTCGATCACAGCCTGCTGGGGGTTTCAGTGCAGAGATCCTCTGGGCTTTTGGTGTCAAATCCTGGCTGGCTTAGAGCAAGTAATGGGGCTCTTTATGACATTCATGTATTCAAGCTACTCAGCAGATCAGAGGCAAGAAAAGTTTTCCTGCTGAAGCAACAGCCCTTTGCAGTATCAGGATCACCCTTCAAACAAACTACAGGGCTGTTTGTGGACCCCCTCTTAGCCAACTTGGTCTCCTCTCATCACCAGAAGAGAGCTCCATGAATTGCCACCACCACTTGAAACCCCTGTATCAGACCAACCACCAGAAAACTTAAAATTTTGCCTCGAGGTCAGGAAGCTGAGAAGTGGCAAAATTAATTTCTTTCCCTTTTCTTCTAGAAATAGACCCAGAACAGATGCTATATGTTATTTTTCAGTACCAGGAGCTCATTGTGGTACCTGCCCCTCAAAATACTAGGGATCATCCGTTTGGTAGTTCTAAATTGGAAGTACCCTGGGTGCTGGCATGAGGGAAGTAATTGCGAGAGGAACAAATCTGAAGTTAGTTTGCTGATGGATGATCTCTTTGAAGCCTGAAATTGTAAGAGTCACAAAGTTCCCAGCAAGGCTGTACACGTTTTCATACTGCAGGAGCTTTTTCTTTGAAGAAAACAGCTAAGAAATAGGCTTGGTAATTTACTGTTGAACAAAATTGAAAAGGATTGGTCTGAACTGGGACACCAATGTGTTCAGATCATTTATACAGTGTAGCACAAGCACTTAACACCATTACGAAAGATGCTTTCTCAGAGGGCATCGTTTCAGAGGCTTGCCGTTAATTAGCAGTGAGCTGAAAGTAAACATTTGAGAACACCAGGGTTTGGACTAGATTTATGCAAAACTTTAACAGTAAATAGCAAATCTGGGTTGAGTGTGTGTATCAGAGTTGGTTAGACTTCTTGACCTTTAAGCTGAAGCAAAGCCACAGAGGTATATCTCAAGAGCAGCTTGGCTTTGTCAATCATTACTGAAGTAATGGCATCACAACATAATGCTTAACTTCTGGAGTGATGGCTGAACATATTCACGGCAACACCCTTTGTGTTAAATCTGGAAGAACTGTAGCTAATGGTGCATTTCAGCCACGGGCTGTAAACCTCAGTGACAATGTATTACTGGCTGCTGAACAAACCGGGATCGGCGTTCTGTGGTGATCAGAGCTATGGTGCAAACCATCGTCCACCTCTGTTTAACTACATCATCTGGATGTACCCATTAGGATCAAATTGGTCCTTATATTGAACAATGAAATCTTGTATTCCCTATGAAAATCGTTAAGGATATGTGGTTTTCTGGATGCATTTTTGTAGCTACCCAATGCCAGGCAGCTGCGTAACAGCAGTCCAGGTGCTGATGGTGGTGGTCTCAGACTGGGAAGAGTTTCCTTCATCCTTGATGTACATGTTTGAGGTGCTAGATGCAGTGCATAGGAGACTGTTGGAGGTAGCTCAGCTTTTTCTGCAATGCCAGAATTGCAGCTGAAGGCAACGTGCAATGAAAGCATGGCCTCGCAATATGGTCTCCAGTGGTTCTTTACTTGTGGCAGGTCCTGTTAAATACAGCTGTGGGTTAATATGGAACTAAGTTCAGCAACAGGAATTTGTGAACAGCTATGAAAATACCGAAACAACTGCAAGGTGCTGACCTTAAACTAGTGTTTCTTTAACTTCTAGCAGCTATTTGAGTGTGTCCACGTAAACCCAAATTTGTTCTTTGACTAGTGGTAATTTCTGAAGTGCAGGAAGCCATTGGGTAATGTATTCTCTGGCTGAAGAGAATACATTACCCAAGTGCAGAGAAGTTTTAAAAGCTCCAAATTACAGAGGGCAAAACACTGTTGCAAACAAAGGTCTTTCTACATTTCTCCCGCCAGTGATGCGGAGACTTGGAGCTTTGTGTTTCTCTTCATGGATCACAGGAACTGGAGTTCTGCTTTTAAATTTCTTCCAGGTAACCAAACACTTCACTGGGACCAGGCTGATTTTAGGGATTTGGCTGGGGGGTGCAGATTTCAACTTTTATAGATTTTAGTCATCAGCCCTTTTTACTTTTTTGGGAAGAACTTTTTGAGGACCTGATGAATTTGGGGAGGATTTAATGTTCACAACAATTCCAATTAATGCAGAGAAAAAACTGCCCTAGTCCTTTATTCTGTCTATGGATATTGAAGTGGAAGAGCATGGGTCCTCAGCAGCATGGGAAGGTGTTTGGATGCATTGATAGATTACTGCCTCAGAGCAGATGCACTTTGCTGCAGCTTAACTATGCTAAGGTAGCTCTGCTGAGATAGTTTGAAGGATGATAAAAGAGAGTCCAGAGGTTGTCATTCAGCCATGAAGAATACTCAGGGCACACGTAATCACAGCAATCAGCTGTTGGGTTTTGACCTGTTATTCTAACAATCAGTTGAAGTGTAAAAAAAAAAAAGAAATAAAATAGAATATTCTGCACCAGGGTCCATGTGTGACATGGTAAATTAGCTCAGTTTTAAAAGGACACGTCCAGAAGAGTTGAAGCTTCTGTCTTTTTTTCTATTCCTCATTTGGGTTTCAGCCGCTCATGAAATTTCGTAGATAATGTTTTATATGAAAGACTTATTATATCTACAGACCTCTGGTAAATCTCAAGACCAAAAGGCAGTGCGTGCACAGGATCAGACAGGTTAGATCAGATTTGTGGGGTGATTTCTTGCTGTTTCCAGTGACACAAGCTTTGCACAACAAAATCCTTACAAAGAAGTCCTGTTAGATTGTAATATGAGATCTCTCAATTAGACATATTTGATACAATTTTTAATACAGAACAGAGCTTTCCAGTTTAGCTCCACGAAAGTCAGAAATCTCTGTATGGTTTGGATATATGCAGAAAGAAATTAAAAGTAAAGTAATGATTTACAATTTACGTGCTTACAGTTCTCTCCAAGAAATAAATTCTTTCATCTTGCTCATCCTGCTTCCCAGTATTATTGTAATTCTGTGCCTGATCTTAATTTTTTTTATAGCAAATTTGGCAAGTATTTTTACACACCTAGTGCGGGTCAGGCAAAAATTGTATTGGATTTGATTCAATCATACTGATGAACCGCTCCAGTTACTGTTTGCTCAGAACATTTGAAACTGAGGATAAAATCAACACGACTTGCAAAAATAAACTTGAGTGGAGAGTAGAAAATATACCTGAAAAACAAGTTTCAGGTTCACATATTTGCAATACCTGAAACCTGACTCTGGGAATGATGCACCACGAGTATCTGAAAACAAGAAAATGCTGGGTAGAGCACACATCTCGTCAAAACAGCTCCAGTTTACAGCTACATTCACAATTAGCTACTCGAAAATGAGCTACAGACCAAGAATTTGGTCACAGGACATTTTCAGCTGATGTTGCTGAATAATCAAGCCCAGTTCTGTAAACAGGGCTCTGACACCTCTTTGTGTCTCCCCACTCTTGTTCCCTCTTCCACATCAGAAGAAATGTTTTCCCCTTGGCCTAGATTTCACCTGCAAACTATTGAATTTTCTGAGTTCTCTGGAAGGTTATCTGCTGGTTTTGATACGGGCTAGCTCAGACCAGAGACATGCAGAGGCTCTGTGATCTCTGGGGATAGGGCTAGTTTTCATCCTTGGAGGAGCCAGCATCTGTGGGGCTCTTCCTCTCTGACTTCCCACTCCAAGATCAGTAATTCTAGTGATTTAAAAGAACAACACGTATCTGCCCTCGCTGATTGACATGTGTGTTTTCAGTTAGCAGACTCTGGGTCGGACTGTGAGCTTGGCAAGAGGTGAGTGTGGCTCTCTGTTTTCTCACCCGCGGCTGCTCACACCCTGGGCTCTTTCGGGGTTGCTGTGCTCCTGCCGGGTATGCTGGCACAGCAGAGGAATGAGGGTTTTCAGGAAAGGGCCATTTAGTTTTTGTTCCAAGAGAGCAAAGGGAGGCTGGCAACCCTTTGGGTTTTCAGCAAAAACGCTAGTGATGGATGCCAGTGTTGAAAGTTGCACTTTGCTTCCTACATCATAGAGAAGCTTTTAATAGGGTTCCCTCGATGGACAAAAATTCTGTCCTCTACTTATCAATGATGCTTTTCTTTGTGTTGTAGACATGCATTAGAGACTGTACAGTCCCCTCACACTGGATTGAAAGTTGTTTTTGTTTTTCCCTTGTTAGGTGCATCAGGGGAAGCGATGAAAACTACAGCAGCTGGTATGTGTGGTAAGTTTCAGATCTGTTTTAGAGGGAAATGCTGGCAAATAATATTCTTTGATGGATATATAGAAAGGCATTAAGAGAGACTGATAGCTAAAGAGCATTGCTCCTGGGCTGTCCCTGTGTTCTGTCTTTACTGACTAATGGGAATCATTTATCCATATCCTCCTCACTGTATGCTGACAACTGAGCTGGGTAAAACCGATGAATGATTTTGGGGAGAAACGCTTGAGTTTCTAGCCAGCACTCAGCTCTGAGGCATTGGTTTCTGGAGACTTTGATCATGTCCAGTACAGTGATGGGGAAACCGCAACATTTAACGTCTATTTGCAAAAGATGTTAATGAATATGTTAATTTGAAGACATGCAGCCATCTGTCGATGCTGCCTGCAGATGGTGATGGTACTGTTTCTCCCCTGCTGCCTCTGCCTCAGGTTCCTGATGTTGTTTTTCCTGGCCTTGCTCCTGTCCTGTGGGATCTGCTGCTGCCTGCAGTGCTGGCTGAAACGGCGGAGCTGCCTCCCCCACCAACGTACCTTGGCTGTCTTCGCGCTCAGCAGCTCCGATGCCTTTTGCGGTTAGTCCTCTCCCTACCTGCTGCAAGGTCCTGGTAGACTTTCTGTGGCCCAACTGTAGTCCAGTAAGAGGTGACCGGGCTTGAATGGGAGCTGGGCTGCAACTGGGTGCTGTGTTTATGGTGAGCAGTGGGATGCCCAGTGCATCTTGGGGGGACATTTGGACAATGGACTGGAGAACTTAAGTAAACCACATCCACTTTTCCCCAGCCAAACCTTCAGCTGAACTCAGTGCTGTCCCTGAGTATCTGTGTGTCCCAAATGTGTCCCAACGGCTTGGCCATGCTAACTTTGAAGGTGTGTGGGACCTTCTCCTCAGTGCCAGGGCACTCAGAAGCTGGACATACCCAGGCACAGGCACTCCCTGGGGTCAGACAGCCCTTTCCAAAATCTGACCTGCATTTCTCACTCAGGCAAGACCACACCAGTGTAGTTGAGACAACCCAGCAGGCAGCTCAACTGGCTGATACACCCTGGCATCTGTCAAAAAATTGTCTTGGCTGTTCATTGCAGTAGCCACCCTTGGCATTCCCCTAGGAGCAACTCAGACTTTGGAGGACTGGGCTATAATGACTATGTGTAGCACCCAGCACTGACCTGGAATATTGCCAGCAGCAACAGCAATCTAGGCCAGACAACAGTCCTTCCAAGAAGAATAAAGCTAATTCTGTCGTTAGATTAAGCCCTTCCCAGAGAAGGTATTGCCTGTTTTCTGGGTGGTCATGAAAAGTGTCTCCACAGGGAGGACCCACCCCAAACCCACCCAAATTCCTCTGTTCTCACTTCTTGTATCCAGAGTTCATCTAAGAGGCTGTGATGCCATACTTCAGAAATTACACCCGTGCCTTTCTTGTTTCCAAGCAGTTTGGCAGCTCCTCCCAGGCTCACCCCTCTCACCCCCACCCTTGCCCTTCACGCCTGTCTGCTGTACAGTTGTGGTTTTGCTTTTTTCCCAGCGACTGAAGCGCCTCAGTGCCCATTCTCCGGATCTCTGAGCCCAGGCATGACTGCAGAGATGACTTCTTCTCGTGCCCCACAGCTCAGCTTTGGGGAAACTGAGTTGCCTCCATCCTATGAGGATATTATGAAGGAAAACAAGCTCTAGACACCACGTGTTGGCTTTCTGTGATTCCCTTTGTTTCACTGGAGATCTTCCATTATGCTACAGTCACGTGAGATCAAATCAGTACTTTCCACGGGTTGGCCGAGAGACTGAAAAGCAGCACATATTTCATCTGAACTTAAAAGGGGAGACAAAATGCAACAGAATAAATATCAAAGGCATGTGTTGAATCTGTCACGGGAGCTCAGTTTGACATTTTGATAGGGCTCTGGATTTCGAGAATTTCCCTCAAAGGTCTGTCTGTATTCGGGGTTTTTGGCTCAGCCTCCAGATTTCTCTCTCTAAGGCTGCTCAAGCAAGTGAAACCCTGTGTGCTTTAGGACCAAATGTTGACAAATGACTTGATAGTTACTTCTCAAACTTGGGCTGCCTCCTTCACTCGGCGTGGTGCCAGCAAACACCCTCTGGCAAAGTCATGTTGTTCTGAGACATTGCAATGCAATCATGCCACTCTGCCATGAAGGATCGTTTGCCACATTTAAAATATTTAGCACAGCATATCAGATTTGTCTCATGCAAAAGACAGAAAATTTATGGCCAGGGAAGGGAAAGCAAGAAATAGGGATTATGGGGGAAACAGCAGCAGCAGGAGCTGGCTACAGAGCACCAAAAAAGGGAGTTTGCTTCTTTGAGCTCTTCTTAATTTCATGGTGACTGTTCCCAGCTACTCTTGCCCTAGCACTGCAGGCCTACAGGCTTTGAATGGCCCAGGACCCACACTGCAGTTCCCCACAGACATGAATTATGGGGTTAGGTGTTTGGTGCTTAGCTACAGAAAATTATTAGCCTAAAGAACATAAATTTCTTTGAGGTGACCACTCCAGATGGGATAGAAAGAGACTTCAAGATGCCACCCAGGCTGCCTTATATCCAAGCAGGAACAGCTCTATCTAAGCCATTACTGGGAAGTATTAGCCTGCCTACTTCTCAAAATACTGAGGAAAGATCTCAAATTTCCCCCTTAGCTAGATTCCAGAGGAAAGCAAACATTTACTTTGTTTGTCATGGGCAGGTCACTGAAGGCTGGATCCAACCTGCCTGACCTCTGTACCTTTGATCTCTCAGCGGCAAGGGCTGGGGGCTGCAAACAGACCCCTCTTGGTGCAGAAGGTAAATGTCACACCTAGTACCGTGCAGTGCATCCCCATGGAGCCATGAGCTCGCAGTTGGAGTAGACAGCTGGGTTCATCTTAAGTACCCCAAAAGATTAATGGAAGCCCACAGCCTGCCTCGTGGAGCAGCTTCCCACCTCTAGAGTGGGGTTAGTGTCAGTTCCCCTGCTCAGGAAGGAAACTGGGAAGATAAATCCACTAAACATTATGAAGTGCTCAGATATTCTTATAATGAGGCTATGTAAGTACCTTCGCTAGATAAAGAATTATAGAGTATTTTGAGAGACAAATTCTCTGACAGCACCACCGCAAATTATCTCCATAAAATCTTATTTTAGAAGCAGCTTTAACGTTTGACTCTTGTGTGAAAGGAAATAAATGTTACTGTAGCAAAATGAATGTTTGTGCCAGCAGGCTAAAATATTACAGGGTTTATTAATAAAGAAAATTAGCAAGTACAGACTCAGCCATTGGAGAAGTCAAGCAATTCCTGAGTGTCCTTTCACTGGCTGAACTGGGTAAGAATTGCAGGTGATCAGCACCTCTCAGGATTAGACCTTTTATATACATAACTGCTTCCACTACTCAACCCCTTCAATTTATGCCCTGAAGCATGAGATTTGATTATGTTTGTCGCTTCAGGTTGCGTAGCCTGCTAGTGGGTATTAAATCAGCCATCGCTTCCTTCCCACCTACACACTGCATTTGTTTCAGTGACCCCTTCGTGGAAGTGAACTCCACAGGTTGTCTGCATTATATTCTGCATAAAACATTACCGTCTCCTGCTTATTAATTACTTGGTTCTAAATAAATTGCTGTCTTTAATTTCATTGAATGTCACCTTCTAATCAGATGGCTGGAGGGGCTAACAGGCAAGGACGGCTCCGGTTTCAATGTCTCCATCACTCTGCATCCTTCCCCAGCCACCCAACAGAGGGCAAGCGAGGCTTCCAGCAACACACCCAGGAGGCTGCTGCTCTTCCAGAAGCAACCCTGGGAAACAGGTTTGTCTTTCTGTGCTACTGCTGTGCAGTCAAGTGCACTCAGCTTCATGTTTGGGGTGCTTTAGTTATTCACTAAAGGAATAAGATTATTCCATCAAAACTGTGTCAAATGGCTTATGGTAAAGAAAGCTACTGGTGTCACAAAATGAGGCTCCAGCTGGAGTCAGTAGTTTGGCAGAATCCATGTGCTGTGGTACTTGAGCAACATGGCAGGGTCAATGGGCACTTTGAAAAACTGCAGAATACCAGGACTCATCTGCAACAAGAGTTTGTGAAGGGTTGCTTGGAGGGGCATAAACTGATGTTGCTGGTGGCTTGAGGTGAGGAAGGAGAATACTCAGAAGGCACTGCCTTGGTCCTTGGCTTCCTAATCACTAAAACAGAGAAAGAGATGGATTTCTTCCTTCTGCAAATGTTTTTGGCATGGCCTCACCAACCTATGCTGCCCACAAAAGCTGCTTTTCCCAGTCTGTTCCATTACTCCCAGGTGCTCCAGGAGAATGGATAAGGTTTCTCCAGACCTGTGTTCCCACTCTTACAAAAGCAGACATTTTGCTTAGTATGTTCCACTTTTGTAAGCACTCAACCCTTCATGAAGGCAGTTAATGCAGTTTGGCTGACATTTCCAGAGTTGTAAGGAAAAGATAAGCCATTTCTTATAATGCATCACCTTAGGAATAGGGTCTGCTTTGGAAAAACACTTGTTCTGGTGTGACTCTCAGGCTGCCATCCATCCTCTGACTTACACATCCTGATGACTTTGAGAAGAAAGGCAAACTGCTCTAGAAGAACACAGAAAACACTGGAAGGCAGGTGTATTTGTGGGGAAACCTGTTGGTAAGCCATGAGAGGGAGAAATGGGAGCAGTGCAGAGTAGCTAATTGCTTGGTGACCATCTGGAAGCAAAAGGCAAAGGGAACGTGGTGAGACACACAGCTGGACTTTCACCTCACACACCAACAACGGAATAATAAAGTCATAAACTGGCTCTCAGGCAAAATAGGGATTTATGCAAGGCAGCTGAGTCATAACAGAGGACTGGTCAGGGCTGCCAGGAAGGTTGCACATAGAAGATGTGAAAATAATAAAAATGCTTATTAATCTGGTTTTTATTGTCATCTGAAGGCTCTGAATTATGGGCTAAAGGCTTTTGTGTAGGGAGGAAGAGGATGGGGTCGGGAACAGATGCTTGCACTCTTTGGGTCACTAGATGGCACAAGTCTAGCTCTTTCCTTTCTCGCTCAAAGGCATCTTGCAGCAGTGACGAGAGAGCTACTGGGAGAAAATTGTCCTCTGCTCCCTGTAACAGCACTTGGACAAAATATTTTGATCATTAATCGCTTTGCCACAATATTTAACAGATGCAGAAGCGCAAACTGTGGGGGTCCAGCCCTAGCTGAGAGAGAAGACCTCACTTTTTCGTGGAATTTTATTTTTCTCTTTTTGAAAGTTTATAAAATTACTATAAGTCGATGTGCTAGAGCTGGGGATAGCCTGTCAGCTGCTAAAAAGCCTCTGCTGCAGGTGTGCACTGGGGTCTGGAGTCTGCAGCTACCAGCAAAGGTCTGGGCAGCCTCCAAAATCATCCCCCCACTTTCCCAAGGGCTGAACCTGTTTGTGCTGCTGCCTTTTGTGTGTCCTTCCAGGAGAGCAGCACTTTCCCTCACAGGAGTCAGAGCAGATCACCTAGCAAAGCACCTTTCTGGGCAAAACTTAGACGTGGGGTTAGAGAACCACAATGCTCAAAAACAAGTGCATTTATTATATCTCACAAATGTTACAATGTGCAAGGAAAACAGAATTCTGAAGTGAAATTAATATCTGCTGAAAATAATTGTTCAGACCTGCTCATTTCACAAAAAAAAAATCACGTTACAATGAGTGTGAAAATGAGGGCAAACCATATTTTGGGAAATATTCATGCAGCTGAAGTAGGATATAGTCTAGTTTGCAAGGTCACAGTGAGTCCTAATTAAGAGTTATTAAAAGCCCTTATGAACAAAGCTGATTGAGGTAGTGAGAGGGCAAAATATTACATGCAGAAAAGGACAGCCATTGCAGATGTTATTGTTTTATTCTGTCTCATATTTGTGTATATAGAAATGGGAAATCAATACCTATTTGTAAGGCATGAAATCAACTTAACAAAGAGCTTACCTACAAGTTACTGCAATTTTCCATAACCTGCAACCAGCAAGAGGCCTGGCAGGCTGGACCAAGCTGTGTGCTGTCAGTAGAGAGGGCAATAGGGAGCCCCAAGTTGAAGGAGACACCACAGAGCAGGTACATCAGTGAGAAAACCAGACAGTCTCAGCTCACGGGTAAGTCCCTGGCTCTGCCTTATGCTGGGAAATGAAGCAACACAACTGAGGTGCCCATAGAAAAATATTCCTTGGAAGTTATCTGGAGAAAGCTAAAAGGCATTAAAGGATTAAATGTTGGACCTCAGCTGGAAATTGCAGCTGGGCAAAGAGCCCTGGGAAACCATCAATGGCCACCAGGAAGGCAAAGTCAGTTTATTGTCATATCCAGTGAGCTGCTGCTGAATGGAAGGTAGTTAGGTATTAAGGAAATACCTTTAATATCTGAGCTCACCTGCAATGTCTTCAGCCTTAGAGACTGGTTGTGATTTTGAAAGAAAAAAATAAATCTTGCTTTTTGAAAGAAAGAAACAAACAAACAAACAAACCTCTCTGGGAGCTTTCTTGTTAATGAATAAACACTCAAACTAAAACAGATCTGCATTGTGTGATGGTAATGAGATAATGGGGAGTGAATACTGCAGTCATGAAACCAGAGTCAGAATTAAATCAAACAGTGAATTAACAAGTAAATATTAACAACCGATCAAAACACCAGATAGACTGTCAGCAGGATCTAAACGATGAAGCAATGCAGCATTGGACTGGTTGTTACAAAACATTAACCTGGCAAACCTAAGGCTTGCTGTAACCTTTTTGTGGTCCTTTTGTGCAGGAGATCAACCCTCAAAAGCTATCCTAGTGAGTGGCTAGAATAGGAACATGGTTAAAGAAATAACCCTAATTCTACACAGATACTGAAGAAGAGAGCCTCACAAATGTCTACGCAACATTCTTTGTATACAAATATATTTAAGGATGATGCACCCTGAGTTAAGTTAATATTTGTGATATGTGTGTGCCTTATTTGTGTACTCCCAGGAGGAGCACGGGGCTGGAGGGACTAATAAGACCAGGCCTCTATACTGATCCCTGACCAGGGCATACACGTTTAATCCCAAAGTGCCCACTGAACCACTGCTTGGTGTGGCCCACAAGCTGCAAGTTTTAAAACACCTCCCACCAGCTGAAGATCATTAGGATAAAAGCCCAGAAGTCTCCTCAACTACAGTTTATAGGTGAAAAAGAACAGGAGAAATCAGCGGTCTCTGATCTGCAATTACATTCACATTAGCAGGCAGTCCCAGACTATTTCTCCTTTGCTAAACAAGAAATAAGTCTTCCCAGCAAGAGCTAATCTTCTTGCCTCAGAAAGAGCTATAGGAAAAAAAGCAACAAGAGGCTGGTGGGTGTCCCTGAGTATTAGTGGTGAGGGCTAACGCCCTGGCTGCACAGTCTGGGAAGGATCTGATTCAGGATTTTGGTCCCAGTGATGATGTCTTTGCCCAGTACCTCCTCCCAAGGAGTGTCTCTCTGCTGAGTGACTCAGGCTGGGGTGGCCCACAGCGTCAGGCCCTCGAGGACACTGAGCCAGCCTTAGCCTCCCTGAGGAGGAGAAGCAATGAAGGCATCTGAGCAGGGATGAAGGCATTGGAGCAGGGGTGAGGGTGTCAGAAGAGTGACAGAGCGCAGGTCTGCCTCTGCCATGGGTTCATCCTCCCTCTCCTTCCCAGCATGTCCCTGAAGAATCAGGAGAGTGGAGGCACAGTCCAGCAGCCAGACCCACAAACAGTCCCAAAGTTGCCCTTCCCTGGCATGGCATACCAGCTCTAGCTCTTCCACCCAAAAACCCCACAGTAAATACATGTTTCTGATGTGACTGAAAAAGTTTCAGAAAAAAAAAATAATCAAAGGCTCTGGATGCAGCTTCCTGCAATAACAGGCAGAAATTCCTATCACCTCCAGATCTCTTTGTACATTCTTGGTGTAATCTGCAAACTCATCACATCACTCATAACTCTTGTACTCCTTGTCTCCCAGGACTGTGAAAAAGCCTCTGTCACTTCTCCTACTGTGTTTACATCTGTTCAATACAGCTCATCTGTTGGCAATAAGTTGCTCTCTGTTTGGCAAACATAAATGTCTGCCAACCAAAGCAGCATGAACTCTGCAGGCATAAAACCTCCTTTGCCTCAGCTCTGCTGCAAGGGCCCTTGCTGAGATAGTTGTGTGACGGTCTGAGCCTTGTGAAGGTGCCTGAGCCTATAGCAAAGCAATATGGACCTGCTGTTGTCCGATCTGTCCCAGGGTCTGAGTGTTATTTTATTAGCAGCCATGTCAGGATTAGGTTATGTTTTCAGCCTTGCTAGTCATCTCTGTGCTGTTGCCCAAGATGCTGCCTCTAGGACAATCTGTGAGAGGACTTGGCCCCTCATTTTCTATTGTAGGGCCTATCAGAGGTACCCTTTGGGACACAGCCTGCTCCATCCACAGCCATCCCATCTCCTTCTGGTCCTCATAACATAAGGTTTCACTTCATATTGCCTAGGGGGCAGAAGAGAATTTCTCCATCCATTTTCCCTGCCAAGCAGTCAGTGGAAGAATCCTACCTCTGCTGGAGCCTCAGTACCCATGGGTGTGCACACCCTGCTGAGACTCCACTGTTGATTCTCCGCTCCTCCTGAACAAGTATATCTCTGTGCTGGGATCCATGACCTCGACCACGTGATGTGGTGACCATGCTAGAAAGAACTGGATTTGGGCAGTTCCTACCAAAGACACAGAAAACTGTGTTTCAGATTCTCTTTCCTTCAAAAGCATGGAAGAACTTTTGCGTGCATTCTTAGGGAACACGTTAAACCACTCTGAGGTTTTTTTACCCATCTTAGTGAAGACATGGCTGATGCTGTAGCCTCACCCAGCCTATGCCAGCTTGGATTGCAGCAGGGGATAGCAGTCCTGAACTCGATTTAAATATCTTTTGTTAGAAAGGGTCGATAGATTTTATTATTGTTTATCCTGATTTCTAGCTGGTATAGACATATTGCCATTCACAAGGTCATATCTTGGGTCTTCACTCACTTTGTCTTTGTCCAGCCAAATTTTTACTAAGCAGAAAGAAGCTGGCAATTTCTAGATCTGAGTGAGTCTAGAAGATCTGTAATGTACATTTTAACACCTTCTGAGAAGGACTGTATTTTGCAGGGAAGGGTTCACCTGAATTTGCAGCATTTCCTCAGTGCAGAGGTTGATGGGCCAAAAAGACGGCCAAGCATTTAACATAGCTCTTCATTTTCCGCTGAACTCTCCAGCTGCCTTCCAGAGAAGCAGACCCCCATGCTGGGTGCACAGGGTCCAGATGTTGGCCAGACAATCAGTCCCTCTTTTTGCCTGTATTTTCTACTTTGTATGTTCTGTCAACACCTTGCCAGACATGGAACAGATCCATCTTACAGTTTGGAGATCTTCATGCTGAACACGGGGGTCTGATCCAGGAGCAGCTGATTTATCTCACTTGTGCTGATAGTGTTGAGCCAAATGCTGAAAGAGTTTGTGTTGGTTATTTCAGTCCATGCTTATCCAAGCGGCCTCAGCACACAAGACAACAGGAATCCCTAAAGCAAGAATTCCTTGGACAACACTTTTTTGAAAAAAAAGGGGTTGGGTTATTTTTTTAAGCTCTCGTGATACAAACATTGTAGCACACAGTACATTCTAGAAATTTAATTTTACATCTGCATCACAACCGCAGCAACTTGGGTCTCCTCACTGTCCACTACACACAGAAGCAGAGCTCTTTCTGGACCACTCACTTCACACTCTTGTGTCCACTGCATACATTTTGGCGGTAGCTGTTTGAGAAGATGGCAAATGCACATTTGTTACGATTGTCCCAGCAGAGGAATAGCCTTTCCTCAAGAAGTAAGGAGAATGGAGTCTTCCGGAGCTGGTCTCTGCGAGACACAGGGAAAGAAATAGGATCTGCTAATGAGTGCTTGGTGACTTTCAACTGCAAAGTCTTGAAATACAGAGACAGTAGCACTCCAAAATATGACACATTAACGCATTTCATGTCATACTTACACCTCAGCTCCCACCTCACCACCTTGATGTGCTGCCTAGAGCTGCAGAAATAACACCATTCCCATTTTGCAGCTGAAGATACTGCTACTGGGGATGAGAGACCATCCTGAAGAATGTCCCTGAAGGACTTTCCCCACCCAGTGTGCCTGTAGCGGACCCCAAGCAATGGCTTTATCTCTGAACTGTGTTTCAGCCCTGCCACGGTTCCTCACCTCTGAACAGATACATGCAGCAGGTAAGCAGGGACCCGGATAAGAAACAACCAAGTGACCCCGCCATGCCGAGCCAGCAGGACCAGCCAAACTTGTACTGAATGCCCAGAAACACATTGTGGAAGACCAGAGAGGAGCGCTCCACGTAGACATCAACAGCGTACCACACCGAGCCCGTAATGCCTGGGAGACCTGCAGGACAGGAGGAAGGTGCCACACAGAGCTCCCAGATGAACCACAAGGAGATCACCAATATAAAATCTGGAGCTATAGCCTTTTGTCTGCTGGGTCAGACTTTAGGATGGACAGGTTTTGGCCCCTGTTCTGTCTCAGCCTGATCACTCTGGTGGATTCACCCTGGTCCTTACCCTACTGGATTCAGCTGGAGGGCTGTCAGGCAGAGGCTGTACCTTGCAGCTTGGCACTCACAGACACTATCAGTGCTGGTTGAAAGCACTCAGGTTTCTGCATTAAAAGGCAGAAACCTCCTACATTCTCAGCTCATTTATCAACGTATTGTGAAGTTACTTCAAGAATTTAATTTTCTAATCTGCTTTGACTTTTAGAACTTTGACAGCATTTTTTCAGACAGACTTTGGGAGAATGTTTAGAAGAACCTTTCAAAGTGCTTTACCCGTGCTCCTGGTAGTGAAGCTTGTGTTGAAGCACAGGTAGGTGCTCAATATTGGCATAAAGTCAAATGAAATTACTTGGTGCCTAGTTGGCAGTGTATTTATTTTTGCATTTAAAATTCTCCCACTGGCTGTAACAGCAAAGCAGCTCATTCAATTGTGTATTTATCACCTAGGAGGGACAGATGTGTTATTATCTTTTTATTAGAGATTGGCCACAGAGATTTCGGGCTAAATGAATTGCCCAAGGTCACACAATCTGTGGCAGAGCCAGGAACCGAATCAGGCTTCTGGGGCATTTCTAGTCCTTCAACAATTAGGCCTCTTTGCGTTGTCAGCACTTGACTTCTTCACAGTAAAACAGCAGTAAATGGAAGTCAGTCAATGCAAAACCAAGTCGATGTACTTTAGAAGTCACCTGGTCAATACATCAAATGAAAGCAATTAAACCCAACCATGTGCTGTTAGGGGGCAGTCAGTGAACAGGGGAAGCTGTATTGCACAAACAAAGCAAATAAAGATCCTTCCTGTATTCCTTACCCTCAAGAAAATCACCATCTCCTCTCCCCAAAATAAGAGAAAGCTTTAAAGCTTCCCCTGTTTGCTGAAAGGTGTCCTGCAGGATGGGGCAGAGCAGGAGAGTACCTGCAATGAGCAACATAACTCCAGACACCAGGCAGATGCGCAGCTTGATGAGTGGCTCATCAGGAAGGAATTTCACGCAGTCTAGTCCAAGGACAAGGAAGAGAAATCCAAATCCTGACAGGATATCTGCTGTGATCATCATGGCTCGGGTCAGCACCAGCTTCACTGCAGGACAAAACCAGGTCATTCTAGTGCACAAGGAGTGGAAGTGCTGCTGGGTAATGGGATGAGAACTTGCAGGTACATTATTTTCTCAGGCAAAGTTCTCTCCATCTTCCCCTGAGAGAAAAGCAATATGGCTCTAATACATATGTGCACCAAATTATCTGTCAGGGAATAGAACAGATGTTCTTTTTGTCTACACTCAGGTGTCCCCACCACTTGTAGAAACATCTTTAACTCTGACGTACCGGGGTGCTCGGCGAAGATGGAGTCGTACTCATCGCAAGTTTGGATCCCATCAAAAACGTTTGTGACACATTCCCACCACAGGCCACGGCATTTTGTACTCACCTGTGGGTTAAGAAGAGAAAGAAGTCTGTAAGTTAATATATCCAACATGACAGTGCATGGTCAGCTGGGCCCTTCAACAGAAATCCTGGTCCAGTTATGTCCATGGTAAACCAGAGATGTTTAGCGCGAAGAAGAAAAAAGTTGTCAGGATGGAGGAAAAGAAAGTTTTCTGTGTCTCTGCTAATGTTTTTTAATTAAAGCAAAAGAAATTCAGACTAGACTTTAGGAAAAAAAACCTTCCTATTGGTAAGGATAAAAATTCTGAAGGAAATGTCTGGGAGGAGCTGGCGGGTGGCTGACAGGAAAGATCTAAGAGCAGATTCAATCACTTCTTGCCAAATGCTTGTCTAGGCTGAGCTGGGCAGGGCTATGAACCAGATGACCTGTGACTTTGCTCTCCGTGTTCCCCTCACACCATCCTCCTGCCGAGAAGGAGGCAGCTCACAGGAGACCATGGCAGGTACTGCACCAGCAGCTGGGCACCCGCCATGGGAGGTGGCCACAGTGTGGTAGAGGAGTGCTTTGCTGTGGACGTGAGCCCCTCTCCACACGTGTGAAGGGCTGCCCTCAAAATGACTCAGCCCTAAACTCTGGCTGGAGATGAGAGGCAGCTGGAGCTGATCCTGGCCCTGGGGCTCCTGATGCGCTACGGGCTACTGGACCGCGCGTGCCCAAGCCACACTCATCCTTGAGACATCCAGACTTGAGCAGACGCTGCAGTAGCACCATGGCTCATTGCCTCCATTGTCCTGAAGCCGGAGAAACCATTCCCAGCCCAGCTTTCCATAAAGCACTTTAATATGGGAGGTATTTTCATTACCAATGCAAATATGGCAACAAACACCTCTAAAACATTCCTGGAATTGCTCCTACAAGGAGTAGAGTTAATGTCAGTGCAGCTTTGGACACCTGCTGCAGCTAATGGAAGGAGAAACTCTCCCGGGGAATGGGTTTCACGGAGGGGAAAGGGATCAGGCTTGCTTGGATGATGCAATAAATTCATTTTTCTTACACTGTAAATCACAAAGCAGGTAATAACATATCTCAGCCACTTAATAAAGTCTTATTCAGGATGTATTGAAGCCCGTAGCCAACCGCAATATTTTCTCCACAATACAATCTCTGAGCCAAACTGCACATCTTCTCTGCACTGTGGATAAAAGGTAAAAATGGCAAAAAAGATAGTAAAGATGTTTGAATGAAAATAATCTATAATTTTTTTTTCATGAAGATGAAAACTACTTACAATTTCTGAAATTTTTCAGGAAGGCTTCATGAAAAATATCAAAAAACAAGAGAAGCAGTGCTGGAAAAAACTACTTTCTTCAGTTCTGTGTTTTTCAAATGAACAGTGTCATGTAAAAACTTTGTCATGTTTTTATCAGATGTAAGTTTTTACTGTGGCCCTCTTAAGCCAGCTGCAGCTCCTCTTCTGACTTACCTTACCCCTAATATAAAATTTGCATAATTTTATATTTTGTTTCACTTGTACTTACATCATTTCACGTTCCTCCCAAACCACCACAGGCTTATTCATACTGCTCTGTATTCAGCAAACACTCTCAGTCACTTCCTCACTTGCTCATATTAGTATTGTTTTTTAAATCATACAAGCAGCATCTTCTTCTAAATTATTTATAGAGACTAAGAAGACTCTAGGTTTTGTCAGCCTCCAAGCAAAACAGAGGTCTTAAGGTGCAACAGTTGTGATCATGGTCTAGTTTGTGAAACAGCTCCATTCCCAGACAAGAAAAAAATTGATAAATATTTTGTATTTCTTCGGATGTTTCAGTTGTCACCTACTCCTGCTAGTGCTGAACTTGGTCAGAAGCAGGGATAAATATCTCATTGCCTGAAGCAGGAGGGATGGAAACAGACGTTGGAAGGGGAACACATGGCTGGTCTGAACCAATGCTTAGCTAATGTGGATTCTGTTATCTGCCTCTTAGCATCCTTGACTCCACTCTGCTTTGCGCACCATTTGTCCTTCTGATTGATAATCTGCTCCCAAGCCACCTTGGGCATCATGTGCCCTTGCACAGACAGCACAGACCCTCAGGCACACAAGAACTGGTGCTGTAAATGGGAGAGGGGTCAGGACTGGGTAGGGTGTTGTATGGGGGCATGGATTTCTCCATCCCACGGCCGGATTCCTGCACCATGTTGGTAGCTCTAATTCACCCCTTTCCCTCCATAGCAAATCTGCTCCAGCTTCCCTGGGCCAAGCCAAGAACTCCCTGAGAAGGTAAGCATTAAGACCAAACTCTTCATCCGCCACTTTGATTACGAAACACATTGCAACGACCTGCTTTCCCTAACACAAGTATGCATGTAAAACATGAACTGCATAATGACTGTAATATATGTAATTATATCATATGCATAATATATAATTAATAGTAAAATAATTCTAATACAAAAAAAAAAAAAAAAAGAAAAGAAAGAAAGACAGACCAAGCACATACTTCCCCTTCTGGGGAAAGCGCAGAAGACAAACATTTGAGCAATGTTAGTCACAGTGTTTTACCGCACAATAAAAAGGTGCCAACATACAATGATTACAAGCCCAGCACGAGAGTAATACAGGCAGTGTTTAACAGTAGTGGTAATATTTTTAATCTGCCTGCAGCAGGGAGGGACAGTGTACACAATACTGTGCTGGTTGGGAAGCAGATTATGGTTTTTTTCCTGCTCAAACCACTGCAAAAATTGATCCAGGCTTGTCTTGATGCTCACACAGAATGCACCAGCTTAAACCACTTTCCAAGTTGCTGTAACCTGGTTGTTTCTGATGGGGAGGCAAGGGGCTGTGAGAGCCAAGTGCTGGTCTGAACATCGGCTGCTCCATGGCTTCTTTCTCCTGGGTTGCTCCTCTCCAGGGAGACCAGAGTGAGAGCTTCATCTTCCCCAGCTGCTGGGGTCAGGGTCAAAGCCAGGTGACTTTCTATGCTGGAGGATTGGAATTCAAGGCAAGGATCAACGGGGCTTCAAGCAACATGCTCTAGTGGGAGGTGTCCCGGCCCATGGCTGTGGGGCTGGAACTCAATGATCTTTAAGGTCCCTTCCGACTCTAAGTATTCTATGATTCCTTTCTCCTGAAATCAAAGTTGCCAGCAGAAAACAGGACTCTCTGTGTACTCCACACCTTCCTGGCCATGGATGATTTACCTGCATTCTCCTGTTTGAGAGGCAGTGAGTCATTAGGGCCATTAAGGAGATCAGTGGTCAGGTATTAAGGCTGGGGGCACTTTTCTCCATTATTTAGTATTCACACTCAGAGCAGGAATGTGAGAGTAGTGGCCGCTAATAACCAAACTGGGTGTTAATGGAGCACTTCACCACATCGCAGCACAGATGCCTTTGTGCTGAGAAGACAAGGTTACACAGCCTCAGGGTAAGGGACTGTGTCTTTCCTGGGCTCCCTTTCCTCAGGAGCTGGGTTTCCCTCTTCTGTTTTTGCCACAGTCTGGGGTCCATTTGGTTTTTCAGAATATGCTCATAACTTCAGATGACCGCAGACAATTCATGCTTTCCTGAAATTAACCTAAAATAGCTCCTAAATGAAGAATGGTAGCCCAGCCAGCTTCAGTGGGTACACACTATTTTCCCTGAAAAGAGGCTCACTGAGCAGACCTGCTTACTGTCTACAAACAGCTTCCAGGATGGGACTAGCAGTCAGATAGTCAGGAGTTCTTGTGGCATAGAGAAAGAAGGTATTTTCCTTATAATCAGCTTTATTCTTCTTTCCTCAGATAATTCATCACTTGATGTGATGCAGCTGAAGATTGCCCTGTTTGCCAGAGAGCAGATTTCCACACTGTGGACCTCCAGCTCTTCAATGTACAGAAAGTGCCAGCTGCTCTGGGAAGAAAAATACAAACTTGCAGTACTGAGTACTGGAGAAATGGCAGCAGTTTTGGAGTCTCTGGGGCACACCTTGCATGGAAGTGGCATTCTGCTCCCTTGTTTGCAATTTACTTTTGCCATTACCTTTCTCTAATGTGAGGGTGTTGCTGACTGCACAAGTTCAAGAAGATCTTTTTGAGTGCTGGATGTGATGCCAGCTCCCACGCTCCTCATAATTTTCTTTTTGCCCTATAGCTCAACAGCTGTTAAGGAAAAGACTTGAAGAGCACAGTTTTACACACTGGACATCAATAAGTCTGATCTACAGAACTAGAAACATCTCGAAAAACATCCATGCAGGCTAGAGATGCAGGATAACTGTACTCAAGTTCATGCACATTTAAACCTAGAGTACAGAGACCTTTCCTGAATTTACCAAGTGAGAGCAGATAATAAAGTCTGGCAGAGAGAATTACATAAATTACCACTTTGCCCCTGCTCTTGCCAGTCACCCATTTCATTTTTATTCACTTTCATCCAGCACAACAGGGAAAAGGTATATGAGAGTGGAGCAATGATGCCAGGAACCAAACTCTCTCTAGGATTCATTTGTTTTGGTGATCAGGCTCTCCTTACTCCAATCTTACCTCCAGGGAATCATCAGCATTCACCATCCAGCAGTCTGTCCAGGTAGATGCTATCAAAAACGCCGTAGAGAGAAAAGCAAAAAAACAACCCGCATACTGGAGGAAAAACCTCATGCCAGCAGGTGATCAGCAATTCCAGGGGAGTGAGAAAAACACTTCCCAACCCTTGTTCTTGAAGCTGGTGTAGAGACAGGATCTCAGTGCCTCGGGTGGGACAAAAACAGCGGGAACCTTCCACTTCTACAAATGCCATCCATTAGTGATGGCTGCAGGAGCAAGGCTTACCTGCAATGGGGGTGGGAGGAGGGCAAGGGCACCCACGGGAGCTGCTACAGCCAATCCGCCCTGCACAGTTAAAGCTCTTGTCATGCCTGGTTGAATTAAAATGGGGCTGTGCAGAAGTGGTGTGCAGGTAACTGGAGTCCTGGACTTGCAAGGAAAACAGGTATGATTGCAAGTTTTGGCAAAGTAGGGATTAGAAAACAAAATTAAAACTTGTTTTTCAGAGCAGAAGTTTTGAGCACTGCTAAGGGATACACAGAAAAGCTCTCATGCACACACATTTATTCCTCTACATTGGTTTGTGCCTTAGCAGTGAGCAACTAGAAAGTGTCCTGGTGTAGATCCCAGGCCCTTTGGTTACCCTATTGGTCTCTGATGCAGCGATGAACTAGTTCAATGCAGGAATGTCACTGGAAAGGGAAGGGAAAAGGCAGCAGCCACAGGCCTTCAACTGACAACCATCCCAGTTATGGAGCTCTGACTTCGACATTTAAGCCAAACCTAGACAGTTCTCATGCCCTGGACTTCAATTTATTTACAGTATGAGTCCAGATCCCAGGTGGGAATCTTGACCTTTTCAAGCCAGTGCCAGTTTGGGAGGGTTTACTTGGTTGGATTTTGCCTGCTCGCTTGCTGCCATTGCAAGCTCCTGCAGGACTCCCTGGGTGAGCAGGGGTCACACAGACTGCTAGGGACAGAAGTACAGGACCTTTGTAAGAAGGCTTTTCACTTAATGCCTCCTCAGACTCTCACAGTGCTGAGGAACCCAGCAGGGCTCCAGGACACCTTCCAGGAAAACCAAGAGGGAGCAGGACTCCTCCATTCCTCCCATCTCAAACATACAAATGCACAGAAATCATCACCTCAATGACCTTCATTTTTGAAAAAAGAAGCCATAAAAGACTGATGAAACTATAAAAGACATGCCCCTTTACTGGACAAGTCTTTACCACAGAGGTGAGAAGCAGATTCTCACTCCACTCAGCTCTGCTTACAGTCCTCTTGCCCAAACTGATGGTGTCTGTCGTCTCAGCTGTCACCTCCAGATGGAGCCAATCGGTACTTTTACAGAATTGGTCAAAGCTTGCTTTCTCTTCTCCGAGATTTCCCTCCAAATACAACAGCAAAGAGAGGATTATTATTCTTACAATATATAACCTGTATAATTCCTATCATAACCTCATGAGGCAGTTTAACTGTCAGAATTAACAATCTTTGGCCTTGATCCCAGTATTACTCTGTTCCTTCAGAGGTCACATCATAGAAGAGGTCCTCAAGTATGTGCTTTGGGAGACACTATGTAGAGAACAAAAGTCCCAGGTCAAAAAGCCAGGGTATGCAGGACTGTGTTCCTTCAACTTTTCTGCTCTCTGTTTTCTAATTTGAGGAACTTTTCTTCTTTCTTCTCTGCCAGATGTATTTCTTGATATGGTTATGGGGGTATGATGCTTTCTGCTAAGTTTTCTGGTATTCAGATGGACATCCATAGGGACATGGCACTGGCCACACAGGTCCCACAAAGAATATTGACTTTTATTAGCCACATAGATATAGATTGCCTTGATATGAGACAGGTATTAACAATATGCATGGTCTTCCTACACTTGTCTTGCACTGGGTAAACTAACCTGTGGCTGCACCAGGTTTCAAAACAAGATATCCTGGCCAGTTGTTATTAGTAGTAACTCAGAAAAAGTGATGTGTTGAGCTCACAAAAGGCCTGGAAAACCTGTCAGTGCCTTCCCTCTTGGATTAAGAGCAGATTTTGACAGTAGCAGAGCTTGGATTAGCCAGGGAAATGTAGCATAGCCATATAGATCTCCGTGCCTTCTCATTCTGTCCTGCACCCAAATACAAGCCTCTTTCAGAGGGGATAAGCCCAGCTGGGGAGAATGAGGCCATTTTTCCTCATTTGGTGCATGGTCAAAGTGTGCCCAGTATGAGCATCACAGGGGTGGAAAGCAAAAACCTCCCAGGGGAACAGCAGGACCACCGTAATAGCCACAGTAGTGTTCCCAAGCTTTTGTAATGAGCACATCATACTCTGTTCTTCCAGTTTAGCACATTAGATGTCCATGCATGCCAGCTCAAGGAGCAAAATCCACTAAGGGATGAAGGCAGCATGTTGACGTGCCAGTGCTTCCTGTGCTTTGCTCCATCTCTCCATAGCTGCTGTCATGGCAGTCCTGGCAAAGTCTTGTTTATTTTCCACATGCCCAGCAATTCCTGTTGCTGTCCCAGATCCATCTACCTCTCTGTGGTCACCCTCCCCGCAGGGCAGGGCAGATGACTGACCCTTCCTAGAGCAGGATGCCGGTGCTTCCCTGGCCGTGAGTCACCAGGGGACAGGAAGTGCCTTCAACATCAGCCATTTGCATCTAGCTCAGGGCTCACGAACTTTCTGGACTTGGTGGCAGAGCAGGTCAGGATCCTCCATTTTTCCCTGGTGTAAGACTGCTCAAGAGTGTGCTACAAAATAAAGATGGTTTTATTCATCTGACAGAGAGGCCAATCCAATAGCTGATCCTTCATTAAGCCCATGTCTCCAACCAGTCCCATAGTAACTGTTGGAGTTATTAGAAAGAATACAATATTTCTACTCAGTAGAAACTGCCAAGGTACATATTTCATACTCTTTATTTAAAACAAGTCAGCAGCCTCATGAAGCGAAGTCTGTAGCAGCTTCTCATCATACTTTGCTTTCCTAGCTTAGCATGACAGATGTCCCCTCAGCTTGGGAAAGCAGCTCTACCAAAATAAGCTCCCGAGATATCTTTGTATAGCCTAAAACCTGGCTGACATGACTCAATGTAGCTTTCAAAATGGATTAGTAGGCTGTACTATATGTGCTCAGTGTATCTTATTCTCTTGGCTGGCCTAACATTTACAGCACCTTGACACTAACAAAAGCATTAGGGTATCCTAATATTTAATTATCAGAGCTTGGCCTTGTGGGGGCTCTTAAACTGCCTGGTATCAATACAGCATAACTTCACTAATGTAACAGCCTTATCACCTCGTCTGCACACACACTCCTAGCTAAGAGATGAATGCGCTACGGGATGATTGCTCTTATTACTCATTAACACAAGGTGATCTGGGCTCTCCGTTAAAGGTAAGCCATTATATCACAGACAGCGATAGAAACTACCACCACTCTTGAGAGGCTCTCATAGCTGGTTTTTACCTGTCTACCTACAAAACCATTCTTGCAGCAACACCCCAATGAGGTTGCAGCCCCGTGAGCACAGAAGGATTGTATCCTCCCTTTATTTCCACAGGGTCTAATATATAGTGTAACAGAGGGCCTTGAGCAAGAGGGAAGGAGTGATGCTGCACGTTAATGCATGAAATATGGACCCAACTGCAAGCAAGCAAGCAGTTAGTGGTGCGACTGTCATGTTCAGGGCCTAGGGCTTGTCCAATGGGCAGAGGTGATGGAGATCTTCAGCTTGGGTTTCCCTAAGAACTCTTCTGCTAATGTGGAAGACTCCATGGGTTTGTCTGCCCAGCTCTTCCCACTCCTCCTTCCTGGTTGTACTCCCCCCATCTTCCTACTTCACAGACCACTATCTATGGCTTCTATGTGTCTTCCTGTCTAGAGCAGTGCTTCTTGGCTGTGAGATATGTACATTACACACGTGCATTACAAGACAGTGCGTGTCAGCTGTAATGTACCACTCCAACAATGCCCATATGGTCCAAAACCCTAGGATTTAGCTTGGGGTTAGCTTGGTAACCCCAAGGAAAAACAGTAAGACTTCTGAGCAACCTGTGACTTTTCAAGTAGGCAATATATAGGATTAAAAGAAAATAGGAAAGCGGAGAAAGAAAATAGGAAAGTAAAGTCATTTTCTTGTAGATAAGAGCTTAAAGGATCAGTAAGTAAAAACACTGTGTGTGTGTGTATGCTGTACACACAGGTATGATGCTTGTGTACATTCCTTTTAAACAGCTTTTTCAATCACTCCAATGCAATAAATAATAAAATAAGCATTTCCAGACAGTCTTTTCAGGCTGTCAAAGTACCCTGCAACCTCTCTTCAGAGCAACACATTTTGTTTTACAGCTGCCTACGAAAGCCCACACCTGAGAAATGTGTAATCTCAACGATGTATTACTAACCCCTTTTTAGAGCTGGGGAAACCGAGGCACTGACTAAGTGCCTTAGATGGAGAGCGAGGAGTCACAGCCCCGCTCCACCAGGGTATGCAGTAAGATCCTTATCAGTGAAAACATGCATGGCCACTCGCTGGGGTTTCCTGAAAGCCAAAGCCACCACCGAGAACACACAGTGCCGTGGCTGCATACCAGCTCCACACAGGCGTGTGTAGGCAGAGGAGCTGGGCAGTGAATGAGACACACCTTTTCTCGGCATTTCAGTAGTTCCAGTGAATAACCCTCGTCCCCAAGCAGCCCGGGGGCTGTTGATGCCCTGCCACGTCCCGCCAGCGTCATCCTCATCCAAGCGTGTGTTTCCCAGTGTGAGCCTGAACTTTCCCGTGCCCTGATGAAAAGGTGATAAAACGCGTGTGAAGCACAAGGTCTGTGCCACTAATAGCAATCGTGCAGGAAGGGAAGGGAGAGCAGGGTGAACATTTAGCTCTTTCCACAGAACCAGACAAAAGCAAAGGAAGAAACGTCCCATGGTGGAAGGGACTTGCATTGTGGCTGTGCTCTGGCAGCTGCTTCTCAGAAACTCGGCTCTCTTTAGCCAAAGTGAGAGGGACCATTGTACGTGTGTTTCACCCTGCAGCCTCTCCTGGCTGAAATCCAGCCCCTCTTGTGATTCACTTCACAAGAAACATCCACTTCAGACCTCTGTGCCCCTCTCTCCTATTCACCAACCTTCTTATCAGAGAGTGATGAAAGACCCTCTAGGAGACTCATCGAGGGGGGATAAAAGGAACTACTGGGTTACAAACCCAGGTTGGTAGCAGGATGTTTGATCTGCTGTAAAAAGGCAAGAAGGGAATGAGCTGAGGCTCAGAGAGAACTGTTGCTGCTGTGGTTCACAGCCCAGGAGCACAGGACAGTTTTGGGATCTGGTTAGGTGAGTGTGGGTCAGATTTGAGGATGGGATCTGCAAGAAGTTTCCCTGCAGAGCTCTGGGGCTGCGACTCACTTAAAATCAGTGTCTACCCACCTGCCCGTCACCAGTCCCTCCTCACAATCACTCTGTCCCTTTCTGTTTAACACCCAGCATCCAAGCTGCACATCAAACCCTGCCTGAAGCAGGCGCAGTGACCACCAGGTCCGCCCCCTACCCGAGGCACTGTACCCACAGGGAGGGCTCTGCACATAACGAGGTTCCAGTGAGAGGGAGAAGCCAACTGCAAACATCCTGAAGACTCCCACCAGACCATCCCCTCCCTCCAGCCCTCTGTTTTTGATGGGGAGGGGATGGGGCAGAGTTGCCTCTGCCCCTGACACTGAGCAAGCTGTGTGAGCAGAGCCAAACTGTGCTGTAGGCTGGAATACAAAAAACATGGTGAAGAGGAGGGAGGAAGAGGAATCATAGCCTAATCATTGACAGAAACTCTCTGAGGAATGGGGAGACATGGGCTGAGCTGCAGTCCCAGCCTTCGGACTGGAGACTCCAGTGAGTGACTCCAGCCTCCAGAGCTCTTCTAATTTATACAGGAAGTGTCTTCAGAGGTCTCCTCTCTCCTGCCCTGTCCTCTCCCTAATGTTGGAGTATCTCTGTGTACTGGGGAAGGAAAGCATGGCATGTCTTTTCCCTCTTTCTCCTACTCTGTCCCTCTTCTGCCTTGGTGATCATGGTTAATGTAGGGCTCGGTTTCCCTTTCTCTGCTTTATGGAGATCCTCATCCAAGCTCTCCCAAAGGAGACCATCCCTCCACCACTTCTGGCTCAGGCTTCATTCGTGCCTTCTTTGTCAACAGCCCAGGGTGTGGGCTCACCTGAGTGCTCCCAAATCATCCATCAGCTAAGCCTCTGCGTACGTTGATCTTAAGGAAGAGTTTTCATGAGCAGAGAAGAAAGACACAGCTGTGAGAGAACCACCTCTAGCCTCTGGCCTCCAGGCAGATAACTGGGATTTTAAACTCCCTCTAGGCACCAAAATAATGACCATGGTTTGCCAATGTGCTCCCCCAGTCCTAATGATAAAGGGGGAGAAGCTCCTTCCCTCCTCCTCTGCCTTGCACAGGTGCATGCACATTCTCTGCTTCCAGTACAGATGAGTCTTGGACTTAGCAAAGGAGTTTCAAGACTTTCATTCCCACATAGGCACTAGAATAACTGGCCACATTTAAAGACTTCTTCAAATGTTTTACCCTGCTCCCTACTGGAAAATCCAGCCATGTGTGTCACAGCAACAGCTACTGAGTGCTTCAGAAATACCTGGTTCTGTTTCCAGTGTCTTAAAGGTGACTGAAGTGTATTGAATATCAGTACTTATAAATCCCATCCTACGCTTCCTCTCACTTTCCAGAGACAACTACTTGTTGGAGGATAGCTGTACAGGTTCAGCATACCAATGAGGATGCTGAGCAATGGTTCTGACCTCTCACAAGATTTTCTACAGCACAGTAATCTGTGTATCTTGAATTGTTCCAATATCGAAGTAAATCCCCAAAAGCTTAGATTAAATAGATCCTCAGGGGAATTCCTAGCAATATGTGCAAGGGACTGAGTTCAGCAACCACAAAAGAGACCCGAGACTTCATCTCATAGATTTTATGTTGACTCTGAACAGACTGATCTACAAATCTTACAGCAGTTTATGTAGCACCTTTCTAGGAGGGACCCTAGATCACTTTATCTTCCCAGCACCAATTATCTGACATGTCATAAGAGCTGAGGAAATGGATAGATGTTGTGGTCAGGGCACAAAAAAGTGAGACATAGCCATATTCTGGGATGGGAACCCTTAGGCAATCTTTAAAATGCTGACTCTGGCTTGGGCTTTTCCTTGACATGAAGGCTGCCCCATAACCAGACCCACAGGTGCTTGAACTTGATGGCTTAGTTCCTTATTGGATGAGCAACATAAGTGGTGGTAACTTTGGCTTCATGGTGGTAACTCTGTCTTCAGTATTGATTTAACAGCAGTTCCTAATGACTTCAGATCTAGTCATCAGGCATCCTCTCTTCTTCCTCCTTCTACCTGTTTGTTATATCATTCCAATGTCGCCTCTTTCCTTAGCTGATTTCAGGAAGAACCACCTGATGTTCTTCCAAAGAAGAAGAACATTTTTAAGTGTTGATTCTGAAAGTGATCAGATTCTTCACTTGCCAGGCTCAGGAAATGAATCCTATTAGCTAGGCCATCAAGCTTATACAAGAGCACAGCCAGCCCCATCACTGAGTCCCTGGTGGAGATATGGTGAGATATGGGTAGAAATGTGACCCCTGGTGTAGCTGGTCCCTGGATGACCAGAACCAAGACCTTGCAGGCATCAGAAACAGGATGGCTGGATGCCAAGGGTTAGATCTTCACACAGCCCATTCCCTGGAGGAGCTGAGAGATGTTTTCCAAATTGCATTTAGAAAACTCTTCCATGGATGGTGCCAGGGATGAATTTTATATTGTCGGGACTGTGGTATACATCTCTCTTGGCTCAGTCACTGAATATGAAATTCAGACACACAAATCTGCCTCCCTCTCAGTCAGGCCTGGGTCTCCCTTACCCTCATTACTCCCCCTGTCCTGCCCTGGGACTCCAACACCAGAAGATGCTGTGCTCCATTTGGCCTTACTGGGACATAGTGAGGAAAGTGGTTGCACTTTGTGGTTGACCCTTCCAACAAGGCACACTCTCCACCTGCCACTTCACTGAGGAGCCTCTTCCCTAGATTCCCCACTACATCTGTCCCATCATTTGACACCATGATTAGTTTCATACTTCGTGAGAGTGACAAATTACATAGAGCTACTTTCTACTGAAAGCATGCAGAAGTAAGTTTAGTTACGTACTGCTTTTCCCACCATTACTTCCTGTGAAACTCATTGTTTCCATTAATTTCATTGTGTCTGACTTTTGTTTTCTCTCTGGCCTCTGGTACAGAATGTCCAGTGAAAGAACGATCCTAAAATAGAAAAATTGAAAGCAAAATAAATCCTACCGTATGGGTCAAATCCCTTGGCCTCCATGGGGTGGGTTTAGTGCTGTGGAATCTCTATCAGAGCTTCCAGTATCACTTTGGTAAACAACACATGAGCGGCCAAATGCAGGACCACCTTTATTTCTCAGCAGCTTGCTGACTTGCACAGACAAGCCCATCCTTCTGACAGCTGCGGGTAATGACACATACAGTGCAGCTTGATACATGCCAAAACCACTTGTTAAAAGACAGAAATGATTTCAGTGTTTTGGGGCATTTTGAGGGATAGTCTCAGGCCGTGTAGTTATTTGTGGGCTCCTGATTCAGGAGATGAGAAAAAACAAAGGCAACAGGTGAAAACCAAGAAGCTGGTGAGGAGACACAATCCCTTCCAGAGCCCTCACCAGAGGGTGGTTTGGAGGAGAAGCCAGGAGTTCAGCCAGATTCCAGCCTCATGCAATTTTAGTGTGTTACATATAAACATATTTTAACAAGAGCCAGATGAAATCCATCATGTGAAGAGCAGGGTGAAACTACTCCCAAAACCGCAGCTTTTTTACAGCCACTGAGGAAACCTGAATGTTTGAATGAGTACAAGAAGAGAGTTGATTATTAGCTTGGTTTATCTCCAGCAGATTAGGAATTCCAGGTCATGTCTACTGACCAAACACAGAGAGGTCTATGGTGTTTCTGGAACCCAAAATTTGAGAAGGAATAATTCATGCAGCCCATTTTAAATCTAATTTTCACAATATAATCCCTGTGTGTAATCAGTATCAAGTAAATTCACTTAGTCCCTCCAACTGATGCTGATGCTGCCTCCATCAACCACAAATTTTAATTTCAAAGTGGAAACCTGAACTTTCCTCCTGGAAATGGAGATTTCGGTTTGGATATGCTGGGAAAAAAACTCTGGTTTGGGTGTTCTTCACTACCTCTTGACTTTAAAGCAGTAAGAGCCATTTGGAGGAGGTCTTCTCCAACAACCTTGGACAAAACCTTGTCCTGCAATAGCGAGCAGCTGATGAAGGGTTAAGGTTTCTTTGTGCTGCTGTGCTCTGCAGCCCTGTAAGCTGTGATCTTTGGCTGCCTCAGCAGCTACCATGGTCAAACACAACTTCTGCCCCTCACTGCAGACTGGGTTGAACACAATCCTGACTAATCCCAGAGAAGATTTGCAGCCGTCTTAGATCCTTCTGACATCTGGGCAAAGACATCTGGGCGCTGCCTGCAAAACAATGCTTGGAGCTAAGGTTCAGCAGGATTGTTTCTCCTGGATGGATAGGGGAGTAAGTGGGAGAGAGAGAAGAAAAGGCAGGCTGTAGATAAACAACAAAGTAATTTTAAAGTTTTTCTAGACAATGTAAACCAGAGCTAAATGCAGATGGTCCCACCAGTCTGTCCTTTTTCCCCAGAATCTTGAGGACATCAAACGAAGCATAAAGTCACAGGGTTCAAAAGAAATAAGGTGTTGCACCATCCTGTAAAACACAGAGTAAACCTGCAAAACCCCTTGCTGCAGGATGCTGCAGGTGCCAGAAGTTTCAGAAAACAAACAGCCAAATTTATGGAGGAGGGATCAAGTGAGCAAAATTAAAGTTAAAAGTACTGGCACTGGCTCAGGATATATTCAGACATGGATCAGGGCGGGCTGTAACACATTTTAGGGTAGTGCCACTATGTGCTTGTGTTATTCCCTGACTCTAACAGAGCCCAGCTGCCACCAGAATAATCAGAGTGTGTTGATGCTGTCTGACCATTCCCATTTTCTGGTCCAAATGTGGAGCTTATGTTTTCACTCTGAAACCAGGATCACGCAGCTGTACCTGCTCTGTGCACCTGCCCATACATATAATAATTTGTAATCACAATGAGATACTTCCCCCTACTACATCAGTTTTAGCTCAAGGATTAATTCAGGGCAGCCTGGGGGACAGCTTTAGGGAATGCCAGGGCAGAGGATTACACGTGACCCTGTGCTCTCCAAACACAGGCATTGTACGGTGAGACCTTCCCTGAGAAACGTCTGAGAGAAGTGGAAACCAGGTGGCTCACCTGCAAGTCCTGGCAAGTGTTAAAGCTTGTTTTTGCCAGAAAAGGAAACAGGTATCGTTTACTACCCACAGAGCTCAGACCTCTGCTGAGCAGGGAGGTGAGGCTGCTCATCTGACTAACACCACCCAAAGGAGTGACGTGACCAAGGTGTTAAGCATTTGCTCAGTGCAGCAAGGACTGTTGCACATGAGGACAATCTCTGTGAACAATTAGAGGACTCTGTCTACCTGCAGACTAAAACGTCCCAGTTTGATGCCGGTAACTGGCTGTAGACATGGGTAGTCTCTCTCTCTCTTCTCTGGGTAGTCTCTCGTCTCATGGGTAGTCTCTCTTCTCACTTGATCCTGCTTTTGTAACGGGCAAAAAATGAAGACTCATATGTTTACTTAAGAACAAGCCAGTCACTACGGACTGTGGGCACTGGAGTACCTTTAGCCTAGAGAATACAGAGGAGATTGCAACATTTTGGATAAACCCAGGTTTTCAGCTGAGATTAATGACCTGAAGGAATGGTATTTCCCCAAAAGTCAGGTAGAAAAAGTAGGTGAAACTAGAGTGACAACTCCTTGGGACTTCCAGTGAAAACAGAATCTCAGGCAGAGGAGGAAAGGCTATGATTATTGAGTAAAAAGAACATTTATTTTGACTGTTGAACCAGTGCAGAAATCATCTAAAGAAAAGAAATAAAATATTTCATGTCTCAAAGAAAGGAAGGAAGTCCAGAAGAGGAGACTCGATACTCTTAGGTATTCTGTAAAATTCACTGCAAATTCCAGAGCACTGAGAACACCGATGACTGATGAAGGGGAAAAGCGGAGTTTCAGTGTTTATCTTGCTCTGCAAATTCCTTGTGTTGTTCACAGAAAGTGTTGCTGGGTTTTGAAATCTTTCATGAAACGTGAGTGAAAGTATCAACTCCAAATTGCCCCTGGAAAGCTAAGTATAAATTGAGTTTTCATGAAGGTGGGACAAGGTGTTTATACAGGTTGTCAGGGGTGTTCAATGGTCAAAGAGACGTGAGAAATTGACTCCAAGCTCCCCCCTCCACAAAGCAAGACGAACACACTGAACTTGTGCCTAGAAAGCGTACACGAAGGCACAAGGAAGAGCCAGTGCTGCAGCCTACGTGGACTATGGGAGGTCCAAGAGCAGATGGGTGTATCTCAGTATCGCCTTTCATCGGCTTTGTCTGACCCAAAGCCACTCTGTCACGCATTCGCCCAGTAACATTGCCCAGCACAGCACCCATCAGCGGCAGAGGAGCAATGGGATGGCTGTACAGCCCCTCAGGAACACAACACCCATCTGCAGGTCACTGAAGACTGTAATCCCACAGCACCCCTCACAGAATAAGGCCATCTTCAGACTAAGCTCCATGGCCTTCTGGAAGGGGAAGAAACACAGCATGGTGTCCTACTGTACGTCCAAGCATCCAGACTCACACTACTGACAGATTTGGCACAAACCGGCTCAAAGATGCCACTGGGACACACCCTAAGGCCAGCTTTTCCCAAGTAGGTGGGCATGGATTGCAGTCCTTCCAAGACCCAGCAGCATGGTCAGAGTGCTACACCATACAGCACACACCCGCATGCCCAATACATGTGTCTCCTCAAGACCACTCTTGATGTCGCTTCTAGGGCAGTGCAATTGGATTGTTGCCACCCTGAACTCCTCCCTGTAATTTTCTGAAGGTTCAGTAGAAAGCTCAAGTCCTTCCCCACAAAACATCTCTGCTCCCCCTTCCGACTGCTCAGAGGCTGTAGCCAAAGGATCTAAACCTGCTAAAAGCATCTTTGAAACTTGTATGCTTGTCCAAAGCTGATCTCACATTTGCAGGAGTCAGTGAGAAGCTGCCTGTTCTGTCTAGGGGGTGGTAGGAGGGTCAGGAGAGGGGTGAGTCACTTCAGCACTCTAAAGCACCTGGGAAGACCGCACATTCCTTTGCAGATGAACATTTTCGGACTGATATGACTACCCAGACATCAGTGATCAAATCCAGACACTCCTAACCCTGTTCTCCTCAGGTTTGCATGGCTTTCTGCCCTGCCTCTTCATCAGGCATCAGGTTCCTCCAGGGACCAGCTCCAAGAGCCAGCACCATGCCGGTTTCCCTACTCCTCGTAGTGGGGTTCTTGAGGAATACACAGGGAGATTCATCTACTTTCTTATCTCTGCATTGCCAAAGAAAACTTTGATGCTTTTTCCTCTCCTTCATTCCCAAAGCTGTAAAACTGGGATCCACGGAGACCCAGGAAAACACCATTTCTTCAGCTGCAGATTTACGGCTCCCTAATTCCTTCACAAGTGGGGGGAAAAAAAAAGGGACCTGACTGCAAAATTTTGCTGCCAGGTAACTAGGATGGATTTCATCACACCAGTGCTGCTGGCTGGACGTTGGGGACCGGCAGCTGCAAGTGTTTTCAGAGTAAACCAGCCCTGCTTTGTCTCTGCCCGGTGTGGCGAGATTGCAGTTGCTTTTCTCCCCTTTGACCCCCCACCCCGGCATTGCGCAGGACCGGTCAGGTAATCACGAGTCTCTTTGTTTGTCTATTTGCAAATCTCAGGAAGCAGCTCCAGCAAAATCTCCGAAGTCATCAGAACGCAGCAAACCACACTGTCAAAACAATACAACCCCATCCCTACCTCCAGCGGTAGGTTTATCAGTAATTATCACCTGTTTATCTCAGATCCTGGGATTACAGCAGGTCCAGGCTGAACGTCACCTCCGTCCAGCCCGTGGTGAAGGCAGGCAGCACCACACCGACCATGCCGTGTGCTCCCTGGACCTTCTGAAGGAGACACTATATCCTCGCTCCGCCTGTTCTCAGTCCGGATCTGTCAATATTCAAATACTCACGTAGGAGAAAGGAAAACTGGACAAATACACACCCAAGAGAGAGGACACTCCTTCCTGGTCTGTAATCCCTTTGTTCAATAAACCTTAGTAAATCACTGAAGCATTCAAAAATTGAAATTTCTCCTTTAAGAGATGTACAGCCCATCATCTTTATTAAAGTTATAGACTCAAAAGTTTGGATTTAGGGTTCTGGCAGCATTTGTACGTGGATGGTGAGTATTTGCTCAGCTGTCTCTCTGCAAGCCCTTTAAAATTATAGCACCGACAATTTCCATGAGTTCTCTATTGCTTCCTCTGCAGCAGTTTATTCTTGCGTGTGCCGAGAGCTGGGCAGTGAGTCTGCCAGCTGGGAAATGTTCCCCTGCCCTTGCTTTTAAGTGGTGGCACTGGGGTGGGCTGGAGGTGGGTTACACAGACACCAGCAGGACAAGCAGGACTGGCACAGTCCCGTGTCCACCTTTCCGATGTGGCAGCTCAGGGATGGTGTCTTCCCCGAAAGGTAAATTTATAGCTCCGGCTGTTAAACGAAAGATCCAGGGAAGGCGCGTGTGGGTTTATGCTCTCAGGTCCCCCCAGCTCTAGAAAAGGAGAGACCACAAGCACAACCAGGACACCCTTTAGAGGTGCCAAAACCTCCAAGGGTCCCAAAGCATCCCCTGACACACCCCGTGGGGGACAGAAGGGACAGTCCCTCCCATCAGCCGTTCCTCCTCCAGAAGCAGTGAGGGGGAGGATGGGCTCCAGGGGGTGTGGGTCGGGGCGAAACCCCGGAGGAGGGGGTCACTCCCCGGAAAAGGGGGTACTGGCATTTTGCTGAACCCCTCACCGCGGGGGTGTCGACATCCCCCCCGATGCTGCGCTCCAGGGAGGAAGAAGGGAGGCCGGGGGGAGCGGCAGCAGCCAGGGCGGCTTCACCCCAGGGGAAGGTGGGGAGGGTGGGGTGCGAGGGGCTGCGTCCCACCGCGGAAAACCCCGCGGGGCGGGGCGGGGGGTAGGGCCGCCAGGGGGCGCCCTTTGCGCGGNATCGGCATCATCATCAGCACCGCCATGCCCCAGTGGAAGATGGCATCCTACGCGGGGGACAACATCGTCACGGCCCAGGCGCTCTACGAAGGGCTGTGGATGTCGTGCGCCATGCAGAGCACGGGGCAGATCCAGTGCAAGGTGTATGACTCGCTGCTCAAGCTGGAAAGTAAGTAGGGGCTTGAGGAGTGTGGCTGTTGGGGTACTTGTCCTGTTGGGGCTGGGGGTGGCCGTCCCGGTAGGGTCATCCCCTCCGCCCCAGTGCCTCCGATCGGAGCTGAGAGTATTTGTCCCGACTGTCCTGTTGCTCTCCCCCCGCGTCCAGTGCCTGTCCCGCCGGGGCTGCCGGTGCCGTCGGGTCTCAAGGTCTCTGTCCCGTTGGAGTTTCGCCGCCTGCTCTTTCGGGATTTACGGTGCAGGGGCAGGGTTTGGGGTCACCTATCGTCCAGTTGGGACTCAAATAAGTGTTTCCTAGGGTTCTCCCGCTAGCTCTCCTCGCTGGGGCTGAGGGTGACTCTCCCTTCCCCGATGACTGTTCTTAAGGGCAGCCGGGGCTCCGTGGTGCCTGCTCAAGCGCATCCCGTGGCGGTATGGCCCCCCCCGGGTGGGGGGGATTCGGTGGGGTAGTACCTGGAGACGGGGCGGGGAGCTGGAGCCTGTCCCCGGAGAGGAAAGGTCAGATCCTCCATGGGTGTTCGGGAAAGCGCTGTGATTGTGAACAAGAACTTTTGGCTATGGAAGTTCAGACAGGGATCGATTGGGCATGGCTCAGCCAGGGAACCCAGTTCATCAGCGATGGTGAAGTGGTCTTTTTCCAGCACGGAGCCTTTTCTTTCTGCGTTTGACTGTTTCGGTCTTTTGTTCTCTGGGAAAGTAGCTGTTACTCCCGTGGGGGCCTTGGAGGCAAAGGGCTGGCAGGTGACCTGGACTCTAGCCCAGGTAGCGCTGCCTGTAGTTTTTAGGCAGACCAGTATATCAAGGTAAACTCTAGGTCTCTTATCTTGTCCTGGGACGGCGAAGCCATCTCATGCATGCAGGAGCTGCAGCCTTGCTTGCTGGGGTGTCACTCGGGGCGGTCACGTCGAGCTGGAGGAGAGGGCTGGTTCTGCAGTGCTGAAGTATATAATTTATGCTGACACCTAAAAGAGTTAAAAGAAATCCTTTGTCAATACCCCTCATCTCATCCCGAATCTAGTAGTGTCCTGCAACACCTTTATTATCCCTGTCCCTCCCTAGTAAATCAAGTAATAATTTCAATCTTGGTCACCTTCTCTTTCCCAAAGGAATGGGCTGACGGTTTCACATAAACCGGGGACCATGGGGAGTATCCCCAAGTTAGCCTGCACCAGTCCTTTCTATGTGTCACACAGTGAAGCCGGACACCCCGGGCCCCACCTTTATTGCTAGCCCATATCAATCACTCCCTTTTCCCCGAACACCCGTGGGTCCTGCAGTTGGCAGAGGCGCAAATTACTCCCTCCAGGAGTGCAGTGCACCCACTTAGCAGAAGGAGCAGGGCTGTGGATAATCAGGGCTGGGCTAAGCACGCAGTCCGGGGTGGTTTGAGTAGTAATTAGGTATAAACTCAGCTTCAAGCTTCTTATCTCGCACTGGGGGTGGAGGGGCGAAGATGCCAGCAGGGCTGAGGAATCTCTCCAGCCACCCTCTCTCCGATGGGTTGCGAAAGGTAAACTTGCCTCAGGGGCTGTGTGGCTGCAGCCCATTGTGCTGTAAATGAGACCTGCCAGCAGAATCAGATGCGGAGCCTGGCTTGAAGAGACTCCTAAAAACCTGCCCGAGGACCTCCAGACCTGCCCCATTCATGACCGAGAGCTGAAAACCAGCTGCTCCCCTCACCTTTGTCCTGTAAAACAATAAGGGCTCTTCTCTTCCAGGGCTACGGGGGAGGGAGGTGTGAGGTGCCAGGGAGCAGGCTGCGCTATTAGTGGCCTTTTGTTCTCTTACAGAGCCCCTGGCCCCGCAGGGCACACGAGCTTGGAAATTCCTAGGTAGCCCAAAAATTATGGAAGTCTCAGGGGATGCTTTCCTCGTCGGGAAAGTCAGTGAGGGCTGGGTAAAGGACTCCTTGATCTTTCATACCCCAGCTTGCGCCTTTCCGGCTTAAAAGTGGATCATGCCTAGGGACCTACACCTTATCTACTCTTTCCCTGGGCTGGTCTCCCTTCAAAGTCTTACAGACACATAAGCTTGGGCAGGGACAAACAGTGCTGTTTTGGGTGGAGGTGCGAAACCCCCCCCGCCCCCCCCATTTACACCCAATTCAGCAGGTGCAGCCGTACAGTAAGGAGCTCCCTTATTGTGTTCATTTTTGAGAAGGTAGGACCTTTTGTGAAGGTAGGACAGTAGCGATGTGGGCAGAAAACCTTCTCCTGCCTGGCTGTGCTTTCCTGCCGGAGTTTCACATGCCCTAAATGCTCTGAGCCACACGTCAGAGCCTCATGTGCTGATGGGAGAGGCTCAGATCTGTAATTACTTTGTTCCCATAGAAAGGACTGAGCCTCCTTCCACACACCTGCAGTAATCGTGGTTGTGGGAATGTTGGAAAAACTTTGCCAGCAAGCTTGTACTCGGTAGCTATTGCCATGCTTCCCGATAGGTCGGTGTGTGGTTGCTTGGACTGATGCTGCATGTCCGAGATGGGGCTGGCACAAGCTGATGGGCACCGTTAGCCATCTGAGGGGCCTCCAGCTTCCCGTGTGGCCACGCTGCTGGAGTGCACCCATGCTGGCACTTCTCCCGCAGCTGCGTTCAGCTGAGGGGTTATGTCAGTGCTCCCATTCAGGCAATAGAAAGGCTGCGTTTTGCTGGCTTACGTGAAAAGCAGTGCGTGGCCACATGCAGACATAGAGGCAACAAAAGCCACCCTTGCAACAAGGCTTTGTTGCACAGCCTCAGCATTGTTCTTGTAGCCCTCCAGCATCGTCCATGGAGCTTAGCTGGAGCTTTGTGCTCCTCCGGGATCTCAGGGGAATGGTCTCAGACAGGAGGGAGAAGGGTTCCTGGTACCTGTCTCTGGAAGCTTTCAGCCCCACCTAACCACACTTCTGTTGAGAGCATAGGTTGTTCTGGATCCTGTCTAGGCTCTGTTTTAGCTGAAGATACTCATTGTCCTGTTCGGTTTTGCTGGAAGAGATTCTGTGCTTCAGACAAGCTGAGACTCATCTACCACTTCATCACCAAACCTAGTACATCCATAATGAGCCTTTGTGCCCTAGCCCAGAAAATAAACATGGGTTTGGACGCCCTCTGGGTCAAACAGCATCACTGAAATGTGAAATCTTTCCTCCTACATCTTTTACACCCTGGCTGAGCCTGTTCCAGGAGCTGGGGAAAAGGATGGGTCGGGGGGAAGGAAGGTTCGTGCTCAGGTTACTGCTACTCTGTTGTGATGGTGGGGCAGTTGGGAGGATGGCCCAGGGAGGGACAAAGCTCTAGCAATGAGGGGACAAATATGTTCAAATAGATCTGGAGTAAGCCGGTAGAACCTGCTGGTATCTGTGCTTTCATGTGGGTTAAGGGTTAATTTGCACCCGTGTTTCTCAATCCCTGTTACTTCCTCATGAAAAACCATGATCGAGTGATAAAATAGTCTCAGTTGTGCAGCACTTTGAGAAGGCAGAGGGTTACTTGGAATGCCACCGAGGCTGTTCCTGTGTGATGCCGTGTTGTGTGTCTGCAAGAGGGGATGGGAGTCTGTTGCAATACCCTGACTTTATTGCTCTGCAAGCAGCTTCTAAGCAGCTTTAGTAGGTAGTGTTACTAAATCTCTTGGTAAGAGAATTTCCAGGCTTTGTGGGAAAACAGGCTGCCCGGGTCTCCTCTGACAAGGAACCTGGAAGAGGTGCCACTGCGTGTTGCTTGTCTTACCAGCAAGCTTTCTCTTGCTGATTTGAGTGACTGCAGGGGGGCATTGAATCTTATTTACTTTAGGGTAGGTCACTCTGAGTATTTACTTTGAGTACAAGGCCACTGTCACCTACTAAATGTGCCTTTTTTGCACTGCACGTGCAGTGAAGACCTCCCAGGCTTGCCATATTGGTGAGAATTCAATGCTCTTTGAGTCTGCATGCTGCCCAAATTCCTCTATACAGTCTTCTAGATTTGTGGAGGGGTGCTTTGCAGGAGTTCAGACTGATGGTGAAGGGCATGTAGGGTCATTGCAGGGGCTGGTAATGGGTTTGAAAGCCTCTAAGCAGGCTTTTGCATCCAGCCAGAACGGCTGGTAAAGAGAGAGATGTTTGCTGGATACCTCTGAAGCTGTTATTGCTTGCTCAAGTCTTCATTCCCTTGCCTGCTGCACAAAATAACCTTCATGTAGTAACGAGGCAGAACAGCAGGAATCTCAGCTTCTGCTCTTTTAGGGAGACTCAGTTTTTGTGAAATCCCAGGCTTTGAAGGCTGCTGATTTTTCTTGAAGGTGGATGGTATAACACGCTTCCTACACTACAGGGGTGCTTAGCACTCCTGGGGAGCTTCCCTTGCAGAGATTAGAGCGTGCTGCACAGCCAGTGTCTGCTTCACTTTTATTCTGTCATCACTTGGTTGCATGGAGGCCCATGGGAAGGGAAGAAAAAGTCCAGTTTAAGTACAAACAAGGCAGTCAACGAGCATCCCTAGCAGAAAAGAAACCTGCACATGGGGCCATGACAGCAATTTGGTGTTACAAACAGGCATTACAGAGATCCCGTGGCACTTTCCCAACAGCTTTTCTATAATGTAGATATGAACAGAATAAATAAGGAAATGTGATGACAGAAAAATAACCTCAAACATATGCTGGTGAAACCTTTTTTCCCTTTTTTTTTCTATAATGAAGCAGTTGCCAACAATTACTTCTGTGTTGGGTAATGATAGTTGTGGGAAGGAAAAAGTCTTACATAGGCTTTAGATAAACAACATTGTGTAGTTTGTTTCCAGACCCACTAACAATAAGTTAAAGCTGTTTGTTGGCGTATTTTATAAAAAGGGGGTTTCATTACCTGAAACAGGTGTGAACCTGCTACGTAATTTTTGTGGATTTACACAGTATTTTATGGCTTGCAGGGTTCACATTTGTTATTAACCACTCTCAGTAGCTTTAAGCCTCTGTTCTTCAGTATTTGCTGTTTTCTTGGCATCGGTTATTCAGGCCAAGTCTCTCATTACTAACCAGCAATAAAAAGGCTTGGCTTCCCATTGGATAGTGGTTTATATGACAACATGCTGTTGCCACCTGACAGCTGTTGCTGGGTGCCAGGCCAGTGTGTCTCACCTTGTACAGGACTTTTTCTCTTTTCCCGCCCCCAAGGGCTTGCTGAGACTGCCTGGGCATCCCAACTGCTGTGGCATATCACGTGGGAGGCTACAAACCCTGTTTCCATTGCTGGGACAGTTGCAGCAGCAGGGAGTGCAGGGGAAATCCTGTTTCTCTCTAACATGATGGAAGTTGTAAAGTTAAATTGGCGTAGAGCACGTCTACTTGTCCTCAGTAGCTAGTCCAGTTTAGCAGGTTAAGACAATACTATACTTATATAATCTGGGATATTTTTTTTAAAGCACCTGGAAAGGCCCATGTGAACTAACAGAACTAATATTAAACTAGCTTTCTCAGCCTCTGGATGCGTGTCTTCCATTGACAACGTGGTTGTTAATGTGTACATGATAACTCATAGCTTGTATGATGATTAACTGCAGTCAATGTACTGCATACATTGCAAAAGTGGTAGGAAGACAAAAGCCCTGTCTCCCAGTATGTGCTATGAGCAGAGAGCAGCCAAGCTGGGCGGAGGGGAGGGTGGTTGGCTAATACAGTCATGTCACATTAAAACTTCTTGGAATAAAGGGACAGTCTGTTCTGCAAATGCTCCAACCTGTTTTTCTGTCCTACTGCAATTTTCTGAAATGCCTCCCGTCCTTTTATGCCCTGGAGCTATAGGGGTAAGGGAGGGGTGAGGACACCAGGAGATGTCCCTCCAAAATCTGCTGCTGAAAGTGGCCCTGGGAAGGGTTCACTGATGCTTTTTGTCTGTTTCTGCAAAGCTGTTGTGGGCATCTAGTTATACTTGTACATCTTGAGATAATTTTTTTTAGCAGGTTTCATAGCTAGATCTGAGGTCATACAAACGTTTTTTTTTAAGCATCTTCCTGTGTTTGTCCCTTAGTACTGTGACCCTTGCCTATTCCTAAGAAGTGCTGCTTCTGCTGCAAGACTAAGCCCAACTTACTGTAGACTTGATGAAACTGATTTGGTACCTCTGTATAAAGTGTCCTTTCCCAGGCAAAGTATGAACTAGTGTTTTCTGCCACTGGCTTCTCCAGAGTTGCTACTGTAATGCACAGTTTAGCCTTAAATGTGTGGCAGCTGAATTGGATGTGTAGGAGGTAATCTGCTAACTGAAGGATTTCTGAATATTGACATCAATTCTGAAAGCTAGAAAATATTTTTAGTGTAATCTGACATTGGAGGTTAATATTTTAAATGTTTGGATAGTGCTGTTGTGATTATGTTAAAGTGAGAAATTACTTTGTAAATACATTTCTGCAATCAGTGCAAAAGATGGGTTTTGATTAACACCTGGGTGGTGCAGGGTTGTCACCCTTCCTCTTGGAAGGAAGGAAGACATGACATTTAGCCAAGCTGATTGTGGGACTTTTCCTAAGAAAGCCAAGCCTCTTACAAGTGTGTCACTTCCTATTGCCCTGAATATTACCTTTCTATCATGTTGTTTTCAACTGGTTTCATAGTCTACTTACTGAACAGTAAGGCTGTGTGTGTAGAGGTAGATCCAGATCTGTTTTAAAGCAGAACTAGGGCCCGATAGCCTGTTGGTGTAGATTGGAAGAATTTTCCTGCGTGAGCAGTGCTGTGAGGCAAAGTGTCATAAAGAAGCTGCCAAGAAAGGTGGGTGGCTGTGGGACCCTCCTGGCTAGTGTCCCGTTTGAACGCCAGTCTTTCAGTTGAGCTGAAGAACCTGTTGTGGCAGCAGAGGCTCTGATGGGTTCACCACACCAGTGATGGGTTTGCACGTGCTGTAGGCTTAAATATTGCAGTTGTCCAAGTCTAAAGCGCTCTGAAGAGCTTTAGCAGAATGTAGCCTTTCTGAGGGGTGAGGTCTAGACTTGGAAACAGATTCTGGTGATAGTTTGCAAAAACTGTATGTGTGTCGCTGCTAGATAACCAAGGCAATAGTGTCCCCTGACAGAGGTTATACCATCTTCCTGGGAGCTTGTTCCTCTGTTTAACCAACCCTGTTGGTTCCCAGATCTTCGGTGGACCTCCTTTAGCAGGGGGTTAGACTAGATCTCCAGAGGTTCCTGACACCCCCATATCATTTGGTGTATATTAAAATCCATGCTGTTCAAACAAACCTGATCTGCCAGGCTAAAAGGTCAGGCTCTTACTTCACTGCTGTTCAGCTGCTTTGTCACCTGAGGTTTTTTTCAGTAATGACATTGTTTTCTCCTTTGGTATCGAGAAAATCTGAATTCAGTAGCTCAAGTTCCTAGGGTTAGTGTTGTCTGTGTCTTCAGATGTGTCAATATTAAACCAAATCCGGGGTAATGTAGACTGAGTCTGTCTGCTGAGAACTCTGGGCAGACACAACCCTTGCCTATAGGAGGCATCACCCCATGCTCCAGCTCTTCAAAAGCACAAGAGACTCTTAATGTTTTTAATATCTTTGAGCCTAATAAGCTAAATATTTTAGGTAGAAAAAACAACCTATTTTTTTCACTTGGCTGGCAAAATCCTGTTTCTGTTGCAATTGATTTTTTTGTACCCCCTGGGACACAAAGGATTTAGCACAGAAATTGCCTCAATCAACACTGAGGTATTCATATAAAAGACAGGTTTTGGAAGCCACAAAAGGGCCTTGCTCTCTGCTGTGGGACTATTGATATGTATGGCACTATTCATATTAAAACATGTGCCTAAATGCTTTGTCAAGATAGAGCCTAAATCTGAATACTTCTTTTGATAAACAGATATGCCCTTCCAATTGGGATTCAAATGATCAGGGGAACAAAAGATGTCTGAGGGCAATTCCCAGGTCATTTCCTGCAAAAAGCTGCATGCCCTTGATTGCCATGCATTTTAGAAGAGGCTGAGAGTCCTCTGATCCTGATGCATGACAGTTTCTGGGGAGCTTAAAGCTAGGAAGGAATTTCTACTTGTCTGCATCCCGTGTAGCAGGGAGCAGAGTGTTTTGACTCATGATTACTGAGCCCCAGTCATTTGAACTTGTATTTGTATCTTAAGTTTTCTTTGTGGTAAGGCAAATCCGAATGTCTTCTAGGCAGTCTGCAGGCCACACGGGCTCTGATGGTGGCTGCGATACTCCTGGGCCTTGTTGCTGTATTTGTTGCCGTGACTGGCATGAAATGCATGAAGTGCATGGAAGATGACCAGGTGAAGAAGATGCGGATGGCTGTCTTCGGTGGGGTGATCTTCATCATTGCAGGTTGGTAACACGCAGATGTGTTCAATGTGCAGTATCCTAAATGGCATTTATCCTGCGTAGGATGTGAGAGGATGGCAGAGGGTTTGCTGTTGTTGTTCCAAGAGCATTTTGGGCTGGGAATTCCCTAGCAGACTTCAGCATGGTATATAGTCTATATAGACTGCATGCCTTTAATCTCTAGTAGCAGAGATGAGTTTGATCTGCACACTGCTTCAGTGAAAGGCTGTCAGCAGTCCTGCCTTTGATGCAATGTAACTGTGGGTGACTCTAAATTGTTTCTTAATTCTCTCCCAACTGGCACTAAGCTCAGAACTTGCCAGGGTAGCAGCAGCTCGGCATCACTCCAGGTGATGGTTGTGCTACATACTTATTTTTGCAGTGATTTTGTTGACTGTTTTTGTTTTGTTTTGTTTTCTTGATAAGTCATGACACTGTGTTCTCTTCATGTGCAGGTTTGGCAGCATTGGTGGCCACGTCATGGTATGGCAACAGAGTGGCTCGGGCCTTTTATGACCCTTTCACCCCAGTCAACACCAGGTACTGATCCCATTTGATATAACACTATATACACGCTACTTTTTAGTAGCAGTGGCTCAAAAGAAAGGGAATTTCCTGAGCTAGTTGGGTTGGCTTCAAACTGCAGGAAGAGCATTAGGTCTAGAACTCATCATGCATGTGGCTTGTAAGTCTTGGCTTTGTTCCAAGGCATCTTCACTGCCAGAGACCAAACTGATGTGAATTCGGTAAAGTTTTTCCTCCACTAAGTGATTAAGGCCTGGTTTGCATAGAGCTTGGTCCTGTAGCAGTGATATGAAAGATTGGACTTAACCTAGTGTACAAAGCTCTGGGCTTAGAGGGTCAGCTGAGTCTCAGGCTGCTTCAAACTGCTGCCTTGTAGGAATCTGCTCCCATCCCACTTTCAGCTCCCTCCTGCTTTTGGATGAACATGCTAACACTAACCCTGAGATGTTACTTGTAGTACTCACTTTCTTCTTTCTCCCCAGATTTGAATTTGGATCAGCTCTCTTCATAGGCTGGGCAGCTGCTTCTCTGGCCATTCTGGGGGGGGCCTTCCTCTGCTGCTCCTGTCCACGGAGAGAAACTTCATATCCACCCACCCGAGGCTATCCGAAAAATGCTCCCTCTACAGGGAAGGATTATGTATAATGAAACAAAGAAGAGAAGCCGCCAGCACTGGTAGTGAAAGCATTTTGGAGAGGACACTACAACGCCACTGTCCTGAGCAGAGTTCAGACCCTAGGTTCTACTTTCCTCTTCTCCCCAAAATGTGTATATTTTTATAATCCTCTTTGCTACTGGACAAAATTTCTCTTTTCTCTCCCAGCCCATGGAGGAAGGCTAGCCTAGGTTGATAGGTATTGCCACTGGAAAGATGAAACCTCCAAGCTTGGGTTAAGTTTAGTATTTGGGAGTAAAAGGGAAAATTATACTTTTTTTTTTTTTAGATGGATGTTGGTGCTTTTTTTTAAGTTGTTTTTTTTAAAAAAAATAGATGGTAACAATTCAGTCCCATATCCCATTAAGTTAGAGCCCAGTGTGGTGCGTGTAGAAATTAAAGGAACATATATTATATAAAAAGTGATGAAACCAATAGCTTAAGGGGAAACATAATTTTAGGGAAAAGACTTTACATGTAGGAATGTTTGAAGAGATCTAAAATGCTCTTGTACTGTCTTACTGGTGTCATCTTCAGTACCCTCCTTTCTGTGCAGATTGGTGGGGCAAAGGGTCAGACACAATTAAATTGCTGTGACTTAAACTGAAATCCATAACTGTCCATGCACATGCTGTTTACCAACAGAAAATGCAGTGTAAGGTCGCTTGCCTTAAATGTTATCACTTTTTTGCCAAGGTCTTGTAAGTTGATTGTGTCTGAGCAAAAGGCTGGCAAAAGCACGACTGCAGAGGTTAGCAGACACCCAAAGCAGCTGCAGCTTCTGTGGTGCCAGGGGAGAGCTAAAGAAAAACTATTGCCTTCTGTTTTCACTGGATGTCTCTGGTGGGGCTGTTGCTGCTGTTCCTTAGACACAGAGTTGTGCCACCGATTGTTTCTCCATGTTTCCACTACAGTACCTAACTGAGCTTGAAGCTTATCCTGTTGTGTGTCACAGGCCACCTTTTAACAAACACTCTACATTTTCCTTGAGTCTTTCTTATTTGGGCTCAGTTACTGATCTGTTTGACTTATGCAGCTAAATGTGTTAAACCAAACTGAATGCACTGCCGCTCCCTGATGCTTGCCCAAGGATACCTCACACGCTGCCATTTGATTCTGTCTTTTATTGTAAACACTTTCAGTGATGATATGAAGGCAAGTTCCAAGGAAATTGACCCAATTGTTGTGGCATTTTCTTATAATCCAAGCTCACAAAAGAGGAAGAAAGTAGCATTTTAAAAATAAAGCCATCCTTGCATATTGTTGTATCTTAGGAAAAAAATAATAAAAAACCACAGCTCATCAAAGGCCTCCCACCCATTCCTCTGACATACCTGGTCAGTCACTTGGTGTTTGACTAATGCTGGCTGAGACTGTCTGAAGTTAGGTCTCAATTCCTAGAAAGATGATACCGATTCCCCAAAGCTCAACATTTTTTTTTTTTTTAATCTGCAGAAGGAAACTGGCTGCTTCTGACCAGGCTTTATAATTGCATATGTGTTCAGAGGCATCAGATCTCTTGATTTCCTTCTGTAGACACAAAGAGCCTGTGGGGCAGAGCAATGTACAGCCATATCATTGGTGGCTTGTCTAAGCCTTGTACCTCCGTTTGACCTGACTCTGCAACATAATTCAGTTACTAAAAGAAACCAACCAGAGCATTTGCTTCAGGCTTGAGTTGATGTTGGCCTGTACTTGGAGCTGAGACATTGGCTTCCACTTCTCCACGGGGAATTGCCTGTGCACAGCAGTTGCCTCATGAGACCTTGTCTTAAGAGGTGGCAGCTCAGGTTGCATTAAAGGGCTGCTGAAGTCTGTGCTTTACTTGCATTAACCCTAAGCCAGGGAGCAGATGCTTATATTTGAGACTTGTATAAAGTGTTTAAATGATTTCAATAAATGGACTTTTTTAAGGAAAATCAGATTGCATTACTTCATTTCTTGTTTTTGAGTGGAACTTGGACAGTGTGCATGGAAGCAAAGCTGGGGGAGGGGGGGAGGGTGCAGGGGCTTGGGCTTTTTGTGAGCCTGCCTGCCAGCCAGTATGGAGCTTGTTTAGCTGTGTGGTGTATCTACAGCAGACGTAGGTGGGGACGAATCTTCTGCAGTGAGTCAGGCAGTTGTGGCCTCTGGCAGAAACTCACCCAGTAATCTGCTGCGATTGCAGCCCAGGAACCAGAAGGTCTGCTCCTCGCGAGGCGGGCTGCACCCTGGGTGGGGCAGGAAGGGGTAGGGGGAAGGCAGATGGCTCCTTCACAGGGGAGTGGGAGCTGCAGGAATGGGGTAGGGATGGGGTGTGGAGCCAGGCACTCCCAAGAGGGATGCTCTGTGTTTCAGCAGTGCCTTGTTCTCTGTGTCTTTATTTGGGCTAGGGTATGTGCGGGCAGTGGCTACCTGCATGAGATGCTCTGCCTCCAAAACAAGAAGAGATCTGTTGATCTATGTGTGGCTCTTAAACTCTTATGTGCAATTTCTTGGTTAACAGGATCATGAAAAGATAGGCCATCAGGGGATCTGTCTCACTCTAAGGCCTCTTTGGGATGGTATTGTATTTTTCCCAACTGTGACAACAAGCACAATCAGTCAGGTGTGCTTTTTTGCAGGTGAGGTAGAGAATGGTTCCAGGAAGGGATGGTATTTTCTAACCTGATTGCTGATACCTCCCCAGGGTAGCAAGGATCTATCCCCCTTGCTTCTGCCTGGCCTGGAAACCTTTTTCTGTTTACCAGAGCTCTTGTGTTCATCCCTTTCATATTTTCAAGTACATCTGATGAGAGGCAAACTTTTAAGACATTTTCTTAAGCTTAGTCAAGGACCTGCCTCCTCTATCCCTCTCTCTCTCCAAGGGCTGTTTTCTTTTGTAATTACAAACAAAATGAATAGAGTTAATTAGGCCTTGTAAAGCTGGCAGAGCAAAACAGCCAGGCATGTGGCTGGCTGAGTGAGCTTGCAGTGCCTGGAGCAGACTGGTTGCCTGGCATAGTTTGGGGTCTGTGGTCATTCTTATTCCAACCTGTCAATTAGTCAAGGATTTCCATTGAGATTAATTTTTTCCCATGTTTTCATGCTTGCTCCCTCTCCAAGGACTTTTTCAAGTTCTACTCTGAAGTTTCCTGGACAGAAGTAAGGTCGTGGGCAGAAGAAAAGGGAAGGAAAGCAATCCCACCTATAAAATGTTCAGTAGGACTTCTCATCTGCTAGAAAAAAAATAAACCACTGTGGGAGACAGATCTGTGTGTGAGATCATCACAGAGAAAGCAGCCAGAGGCTAGCTTGTTTGCTCTATTTTTAATTTGATAAAATTCACAGCTAAACTTTCATTTGGAAAGGGCTTGTGGATTGCTAGTAGGCTGGCTGGAAAGCCAAGGGTGAAGTTTGGATGTAAATAGGATCTCATATGGTTTATGATCCAAACTCCAATCCAGTGGTGACGAGGAGCAGCAGCTCTTCTCTTACTATCCAGGGATGGGGTCAGGAACTTGTAGAGCTGAAGTCCCAAGAGATGACCCTGTCCAAGTTAGGACAGCTCTTCCCTTCTTTCACCCCGCTTAGGAGGGAGCTTTCCAACCCTTTTCTCCTGTCTTTCATGCACAATCATGGAATTCCTCTTGGCCATATTTTCTACAACCCTTTGGCCATCTCTACTGTAGGTTTCATAGAAAAGGAGTAACCTGACAGTTGTGAAAGCTTCCCACTGGATTTCAATCCTTGCCTGTGATTGACACTCCTGATGCTAAACACATCTTGCAATGGAATGATGGGATTTGTACAGACAATGGGAACTTTAACTGCTTCTTGGCATCTTCTTCCACACCATATTTATTATTCACATGGTGCTAGAGCTGTGTATGCCACGCAGGGAACTTCACTGTCAGTGGGAATTACATGCTCATTTTATATTGCTTAGATATTTCAAAGAAGTAAGAGTTCAAGTTGGTTTTGGAATAGCATCAGATTATTGCATTTCTTGGCTTCTCCAACTCAGTAATTTTAAGAAACTGTCCATGTTAATGCCTTTATCAGATTCAGCTTCTGATTTACACATGAGCTTCTTAAAATAAATCTGCCTTTGTTTTCTGTACTGCTCTGAGTTCATATATATATAGAGTGTATTAAAGTACTGAGAACTCTGACAATGGAGATCCCAGAAATAACGAGCGCTGGTGATAAGAAATGTTGTGAAATGTGAAATATTAATACCAGCTCAGAATCTTTATACAACAGAAGCAGAAATTAGAGCATTACTGAGGGAAAGAAGTTAATGCAGCAGTTCCACTTAAAAGCCTTAAGATGCTCAAATGTACCAGATTTACAGATCTAGATGAGTAACTAGACTGAAAGAGCTTGAGCCTTTTGTTCTGAGCACGGAGACATATGGAAAAGTTCCAGGGCAGTCAGTAAACGGATGGTGATGTAAAATTGTCTCAGTGTTTTCACAAAGGAAGTCTAAAAAATGCCAACAATAGCAGGATCTTCTTCCAGGGTCTTGTACCTGTGTCTAGCTGAAGAGGCATCCTGCAGAGTCAACTCTGCACTGTGGCAGGGCTGTAGTCAAATCTTGCAATGTAAGACCTCTGCATGGCCAAACAGTCCTGCCAGCAAGTACCACCCATGTGCATGTGTATGCCATCAGGATCTGTACACCCATGGTGGGTTTTGCCTGCCATCTTAGCACCCACCAACTGGCAGAGAAGACGGCTGGTTCCACACAGCAAGATGGGATTGCTTATCATGAACGTGGTCCAGGTATGCTCATTTTTCAGAGGGTACAGCAGTTTATCCCACCAACCACAGACTCTGAGCAACCTCGTTTCAGCTGAGGCTTTTCATCCAACTGGGCAACTGACCTGGACTTTCCAAAATGGCTCATTGTTTACAACACAAGTAGCATTGCAAGAATTTCTTCATTATCCCTATTTATTAGATTCTTCATTCCTCTAATCCCACTGGCTCCTTAATTTGACTTTTCCTTTTTTCTAGAAGCCCAGCCTGTGACAAGGACCTTGTTCTTCTATGGCAGGTTGCTTTTGACCCTGTCTGCAGTTCCTGCAGAAGTCCTGCCTGCTATTGCATCTGCATCACTGAGCAGAAAGGGAAAAACACTCCTTTGTTGAGCCTCATGTGCTCAATTGGAAAACATCCCAACTCCTACAGCTTTTCCAGAAAAGCCCTGCCTGGATTCCTAGCATACTGTGTCAGGGACTTGGTGTTTCTAGGGCCTACATTTCCTACAGAGACCCACTGGAGACACCAGGAGCCCCCGGCCATGGGAACCTATGGATGCTTCTGCTTTGTTGCCACAGGGCCTGCAAGAAGCTGTCAGTTGGTGGATCCTGCCTGGGCTGATGGTGAGCACTGGGCAGCCCATCTGGGAAATCATCTGCTGGGTTTGCCTCTGAGGGACATAAACTGGCTCCACTCCTGTGTGGTTAATCATCTTGGCCCAGGAGCAGGTTTCATGTCAGGAAACTGAATTTTGACATAAGATTTCCCACATTGAGGTATTTTTGTGGCTTTGTTTTTTGCCTTGCTCTGAAACTGGCCTCTGCTCCCTTCCTGCCTCTGTTCTCTACAGCTGTCCAGGTCCTCCTCCGTGAGCAAAGACTTTTCCAAAGTCCTTGCATCACTGGGTCCAACTGACCATAGCAGGCTGTTCCTGACAGGCACAGCTGGGCTGGTTGAGGTGAGCTGGTGCCACATTCTGCCCGGGACATTGCACAAGCCCTGTTCTTACCATGATATTTTTGTACTTCACCTACCACATCACAAAATACCATGCCTGCAAAAGGTGCATTACTGACTTGTGTCCAGGAAGGTGAAGAATGTGACTGACATAAGAAAAGAAATGCATTTTCACATCAGAGCTAAGAATGAGTCATTTCATCAGAGCTAAGGACCTCCATCTGCATCTTCAGCAAGGATCTCCAGGACTGAGGGGTACAAAGACAGCCTTTGCCAATGACTTACAGTTTGTGGGTGGCTTTTAATAATAATTAGAAGAAAAAGATGAGAAGGATTCTAACCTTCAGGAGGCAAGGAAAGGGGAACAAAACAGATGAGCTAGTACTAAGCTTCCCTGGATCCTTGGAAAGACCCAGCTACGTGAGAGCTGCTCAATACTAGCACTAGTGCTCTCTCCTGCCTTGGAATCACCTCCTGCTGCAGGCAAGGGCTTTGATTTTTCATTTGGGAACCACACAGCAGCATTCAGCAGGTGGGAGGGATGGGATGCTGGCACTCCCAGCCCAGCACTCCTGGCAGCCTTCAGAGCCAGCTCCCCCAGTAGGACAAGCAGCAGGGGAGCCATGAAAACAAGCTCAGTCAAGGGGAAAAAAAAGCAAGAAATAGCATTCTTATTACAAGGTAAACAGCATTAACTCCATCTTGGGGGAGTAGAAACTCCACAGCAGTGATAGGCTTTTCTGCCCACAAGCCATGGAAGGGCGGTGGAATACACTCCACCCTCCCCTTGTGTAATGCTCCCCACGCAGCAGCTGTAAATAATCATTTACCTGTGTGTGCGCCTCTTTGGCCGATTTTTTAAGGGCCTTTCTTCTTAAATGCAGCTCCTGGTGGGGTGGCTGCACTGAGGTGTGCATGGCACAGCCTTGGCTGGAGCTGGCAGAGCTTTGCCACGTGCCACCAGAGCTGGAGCCAGTGCTGGTAGCCCCGGGTTACTCCTGTGAGCAAAGCTGCCAGCTGCAGTAAGGGGGATGGGAGAGTGTGGGCTGTATTTATTGTTTTTCCAGTGAGAACAGCTCAATGGTTCATTTCATTTATTGTATTTCCCAGACCTGCAATAGTATTTCTCAACTTTGCAGTTCTCTAGAAAAGGTCTGGAAAAAACACATTGGCCAAAACGCATCTGTCAGTGGGCCAGGTCTGCTTGTTTACCTGACTCCAGAATTTCAAAGCAAGTGCTCTTGGGAGTTCTTAGAACCTTTCTTTCCTGCAAGTGCTCAGAAACTGGGGACAGCAAGGGGAAGCCAGTCCCTATGTGCAGGTGGTTTTTTTTTAATCAGTAAAACTGCCCTACCACTGATCCAGACCTATGGGCTGTCTCTTTTGTAGACACTTACTGTTTACTGGCATGGTGTAGCACGAAAAAAAGCATCCTTTGAAGAGTATGCATGGGATGGATGCTCTAGGAGCAGAAATATGACCGTGCCCAAGAACACAGTCCTGTGCAAGGGGCAGGGGAGACCGAGGAATAATGAAACTCTTTGCTGCTGCCTTCCTTAAGGGAGGGATGTGGCCTTGGCCCAGTAAGCAGAGTCTTCACAAGAGGGAGTCTAATTTACAGTGCCCTGTAATTTGCTGATGCTGTAATATGTTTAGCTTGGGGAAGAGGCTCTGTTGATGTTAACATGTTCCCTCGCATTGGAGCTACGGTATGTTCCATCGATATGAAAAACAACATCGCACTGGGCTGTGGCTGGACCATCCTTGTGAAAATAACGGGGCAGCAGCTTGGCTGCAGCTGAGCTGTCGGGGCTTCCATGATTTTGAGGCAGCCCCCTGAACCCTCCAGAGTCAATTAGGATGTGCCAGCCCGGTAGCTGCTACAGTAATGCTGGCTCTTCGTTAAGAACTATCGCCCAGCTTAATTAGACTCAAAGTGTTAGCTCTGGATCAGGCAGTATTTCCCTTAAAGCTTTGGAGCTGGCTCTATATCACTCGTGACAATGTCAGAAAGCAAAACTCCATCTGCCATCTACAACCTTTCCCCTAACTGCTGCTTTTGGAGTCCAGACAGCAATGGTGAGGATATTGGTGTTAGTACCAACAATGCTAGCAGAAATCATATGAATGATTTCAAAGCACAAACTGGGGTGATGTGCCCTGTATGGACATGGGACAGACAGACTTGCACCGAGCCCCAATAATTACTGCTCTGTGATCTGGTCCTACTTTGGGATATAACTTTGTGATGGCTCAAACACAGCTCACCATTTGCCTAGCAGATTTGTTATTAATAATTGCTTACACCTATGCATCTCTGGAGCTTGTGGGACTGCTCCAGGCTGCCTGCTTTGTGTCTCAGAGTAATTTTGCAGGACTAAGCCCTGCAGATAGAGAAAGTACTTTTCTGAAATTCAAGCCAACTCCAGAGTGGGCATTTATTTCTACAGGAGTTATATGGCTCTTTACAGTTTTATCTGCACACCTAAAGCCTTCGTCATCTGCAGAGCAGCCTGGTGTGGGCTAAGACAGTGCGTTCACTCTGCTTACAGATGGGCAAGTAGCCAAACTATAGCCCTGAACCTAAAACCCCTGAAATCAAATGAAATGCCTACAGATCTATGAGGCTTTGAATTTGAGTCTCCTGGCATCTGTGCTGATGCTCTATACTTCTTTCTCCTCCACACACTTGGAGAGCTCCAAGTATGTTCATTTGGGTCTGACCAGCTGTGATGGGTTATTACCTCTGGGTGCAGGCATAGGATTAAAATGGACTACTTTGTCCTGAAGCTGCCTTGGAAAAGGGGAGGTCTCCCTTGCTCCATCCTCGCTGGCCATGAGCTCTTGCCTCCTTCTTTTTGTCATCTCTGGAGCACACTGAGCTGAACAAATATTTCTCTGCCAGGTTTGCCACATGAGTGGTCAGCCCAGCAGAAGGCAGAGAGCAGGACTGAGACCCTTCAGCTCAGGGGCAGAGGAGAAAAGCAGAGCAGTGGGGTCAGACCATGCTTTTGGCACCAGTGAGCCCCAGGACATGGCAGGCCAGCAAAGCTCCCAGGCTTTCTGCAGAACTTCTTGGAAACTGGAACAAAAAATAAGTAAGACTCTGCCTGGTGTTTTATTGGCAGAGAAATGACCAAGCTTTCCTTGCACACACCTAATGGTGCTGAAGGCATGAATTAGTCCTGACGCAGAGCAGCTCTTATCACCACAGGACCATGCTTTAATAGGAATTTCCTTACAATTTTTCCCCAGAATAAGGCTCAGGCCAGCTTTGAAAGGTGATGACGTCATGACCAAAGTTAGGAGCAGATGAAAACTGCTCTTGTAGAATCGCAATTTGAATGAACCTTTTTCCAAAGAGGACAGATCAGGTGTTTCAGACTGAGTTAAAAACCTTAATTACAGCCATAGCAGTAGTTCAAAAAGTGACAGGCCTTTTACAAATTGTTTGTTACCATAGATCACAATGTCAATTTTGCAAAAGTGTAGCTTATTTCCATCATAATCAAGTTGTCTAGCACTGAATAATGAACTAGTGGAGGCTGCTTCTTTTTATCTTGGCATACAGGGAGCTCAGCAGTGTGTGTCAACATTGAGAACACTTGAAGGATTGCATTGCTTTGTTTGCTTAGACCCAAAACCACAAGGGCTTTGGAAGGGATTCGAGTTGACTCCTAAAGTACCCACTCCAAGCCAGCTTACCCCCTCCTAATATTGGCAAACTTGCTTATCTGTGTTCTGGCTTTCAGAAGTTAGCCCTCCCTTTCCTCCTATTATTCACCTGGATAATGAAATCTATGCTGTGTGAAAGGGCCAGTGACACACTCTGCATGTGAACTGGCAGAGGTCTCCATCGGTGCGCTGCTATCCCCAATTCTTTCAGTACTATATAAATTATATCATTCCTCATCCCCTCGTTGCAGTGGTTTCAGTTTAGCTGTGTCAGGTGCTGTGCAAACAGCTCAGAGCTTGAAAAAATAAATAGCATATTAAGGGTGGGACAGAACCAAATATATGCACTTAAATCAACTTGCTCATGCATGACTGAAGGTCAGTAATAGCTCTGGTAAAGCAGGCAGTATAGTGTCCCTGAGCCCGCACCCAGGATAGCAGCACCTGGACTCCCCTTTGAAGTAATTTGGCTGTTCTTATTGATTTTAAGGAATCAACTGTGGAAATGATAGGACAAATAAAGCACAAAGGGTGCTGGGACTGACCACAGTCCCATTCTCACTTGTGGTTGGTTAAGCGTTTCTTACAGAACAGCTGCAGGTGATACATGAAGTGGAAGGCAAGCTCTGGTCCCTTCCTGCCAGAGGGGAGATGTGCAATTAAAGCAGTGGGAGTATTTCCATGAAGAGATTTAGAGAAAGGCTTGTTTGGGGCTCCCCTAGGACGTGGGTAATTTTGATTCACATCTCCCAGAAAAATGGGAGCTAAAAGCAGTGATTACAACATCCAAGGCTTCTAACAGGAGATTCTTTCGGGACATTTGAGTTTTCACCTTTTTGCAGAACTGAAAGGATTTCCGAAGAAATGTTGATAATAGCTAAATAAACACTTTTCCTTCTCCCCATGGAATTCATCTGCAAAACACCTCACAATGCAGCTAATCAAGATCGGAAAGGTTCCACTCAGAGTCATGCCTTTTCTTTCCTCTTGAGACAATTGAGGTGATTTCCTATGAAAGGCTATTTCTGCTCAGTGTCTGTGGTGGTGTTTTTCTTCTCAGGACAGGTGGCCACACATATTTGCGGAGACCACTGGTGCTCTTACTGCTTGATGTGCTGTAATGCCCATCCTGGGATGGGTGAAGGTGTCCTCCTTCCCCATGAGCACAGCACGTGGGTCTGCTCCTAACACCAGTAATTTACAGCAGCTCTCTTCCTCGCAATGCTCCTTGGAGCCCCCTCAGCGGTGCAATCTCTTCCATTTGTGAGATTTCTTTTTTTCCTGGTGGATGTTCCTCAGGTGGATTTAATTCTGTTTGTGGACACTGCTGTGGGTACAGACCAGAGGAACAGGGTGGGGGAGTGTCAGCTTCCCACACATTATCTCTGGTTGACCTGAGCAGGTGGGGAAGGGAGGCTCTGGGCTCCATCCAGCCCAAAACCTGCGGGATTACTAAGGATGGTTACTATAATGATGATATCTCCTTCCAGAGAAGACTAGAAGAATGTGGTGGGTGCAATCTGGGACACATTCCCACACCCGCCTCTGTACACTTACACTCATTCAGCTTGAACATCCAATTAAGCTTGATGGTAGCAATTAAAAAAAGCAGCAGTATCTGTTCTTACTCATCTGTGAAAACCAGTTAGCAAGATCCTTTTACAGATGATCAGTCAAATTTTAAGCTGACTGGTGAAGTTAGACTCTGAGGATAATTCTGTCTTCTGGAAACGCTGCACATGTGTGTCAGTGTAACGAAGCACAGCCCAACACAGGCAGCCTTCCAGCAGGGTGAAGTTCAACTACTCACTAGAGTGGAGAATGAGTTTCCGTTCTGACTAGGGCTGCAGGAGTAACAGTAAGTTTGTGCAAGTGTGCACACGTAGGGGACGTGCGTACCCTGGACTAACTTTTCAAGGGCAAATGCCACCACGTTAGAGATGATCGTAGCATCTGCTTGAAAAAGGCTTCTGGAGGCATCGTAAGAGTAATAAAGCCTGGGACCCCTGCCATTTGTGGGGCAATTTCTGTTATTTTTGTACAGAGTTCCTACTGGGAAAGAGGCTAAGTCCATTTGTTTGTTGTAACAACACAGGAAGGGAAGAGGTTTTCCTTTTATCCTGCTATTACAGCTACCTTTGTCATCATATCCCTTTTCTCATCTGGTTGAGGTCTGTATTCAAACTAGCAAAGATCTTGTCCATAGCTACTATTCAGTAAACAGTAACAAGCTACAGCCAGCTTTTATCTAGACCGCAAGCAGCAGATTAAAGATGAAACACATTTACCTTTCCTAACGCTAGAGGAAGGGGTATATTGGAGTCCATTAGGAAAGCATCTCCCTTGGTTCTGATGACAGAAACTCCCAACTGCAGCTGATCAAATAGAAAGCTATTTATTTCTGAGCCAAAATGTCCTAAATGTGGTTGACAAGTTTCTGACAAAACTAGTGGTGAGCCCCTTCTTCCTTTGGGTGCTCAGGTCAGTTCAAATCCAGAAATGAACCCAATCTCTCCAGAGTGTTACTATTTGAAAATGCCATCAGATTTTTCAGATCTGGACGTGCCCTAAGGCAACCCTTGGCTACCAACTCTGGACTTTCATCAGCCACCAAAACTGCGACTAAGCCCTTTCTCCTTTTGGGTAAACAAACCACCCTTTGCCTCCCTGATCCCCATCCAACAGAGCAGTCATTCCCGAAAATGAAAGCAAGCTGATTTACTGATCTAAACTGCTCGTTTCCCAACATAATATTCAATGCTGTGAATCATCCAAAAATACTCTTCCCTTTTCCGTTAAGGTCAGAAGTAGTTTCAGTGGGGAGCAGGCAGGACTGGCTGCCTGGTGACAGCGCCAGGCTGAGCTGGCAGCACTGTCAGCAGAGCTCAGTTGGAGGAAGGGTTCGAGTGTCTGCCTCTGCCACAGCCCCTTGCTGGCATCACGTGGGGAAGTATATTCTTTGCACCGATAAATCTGATTATCAGCTCAGTTACACTGTGGCAAAGCAGGAAATACTCCACTGGAATAAAATGCATAAATAAGAATGTAAACAAAACCCAAAGTCAGACCGTAATCTTAAAGGAGGTCAGGTGAACCAGATCAGTAGCATTGCCCAAACCTTCTTTTTTAATGACTCTTTTCGGATGCAAATAACTCAGTTTAATAAAGGTAGGTGCTGCCCCCGGACTCCATGTAATTTGGGTGACAAATGAGGGATGACTGGGAGGCAGGGAGCTTTGCCTAACTTTAGAAACAGTTTCATCTCTCTCTTAGAGCTGCAACAAGGAGGACTTTTCTTTGTGTTTCTGTCCTCAGACAAACTTCCTTTGTTCTGGTGCAGTTTCTCCTCCCCTGGAATTTGCTGTCCCAACTGCCTCGCTCAGTCATGCTCAGGCTTGCTCCAATGCCAGCATCTCAGAAGTCTGATGAAACTTTCGTGTTCCCCATATGCCTGTACCCAGACACCCAAAGAGAAGCCACAGAGCCATTTTCAGGAGACAAAGTTGGCCCAGCAGCATCATGCAGGAATGGAGGGATCGCACCTGCTGGAGCTGGGCCATTGGGTACTTGAGTCCAGAGTAAGACTGGCTTACCAAGAGCATGGGAGTCTTGTCTTTCCTGATGAGTGTTTTCACACCCAGGCACGCCTTGACCGGAGTGGAGGAGAGGGAGACACCCAAAAAAGCCACCAAACTGACCAGAGCAGGAACATGAATTAAATTTTCCACCTCTCACGTGGACAACCCAACTGTGTCCACAAAGCAAATGCTGCTTTTGCTCAGGCTGACCTTATTATCAGCTTTGAGAACCCCTGGGGCAGAGGCTGGGGAGACACTCCTGAGTTCTCATTTAGGGCATCCAGCTTGAGCTACTCCCTTGCAGGACCTCACCTCTTACGCACCTTGGCACAGCTTGGAGAAAGCTTGGGACCCTGCTGGGTACGAAGACACCCTTGAGTGAGGAACTATGGCCTAGAAGCCAGGCCCATTCCCGCCAGCTTGAGACCTGTTAATCAGCAGTCTGGGTGGCTGACTCAGCCCAGCTCTCACATTCAACTTTACTGAGGAGCACCTCTTAAATCATGGTGTGACTTTAGTCTTGGGTGATACAGGCACTGAACAAAGGATTCGCTCTAGAATTTATGGATTTGAGTGCCAGCTTAACTTGTTACCATAGGCCGGGGTCGTTTTCTAAAGGGCAAAGGCCAAATGCAAAGTCTAAGGCAGCAAGGTGCCTGCTGCAAGGACCATCCTCCATTTTATTGCTGTTTGTGGAGCTGCTCAGCCATTTCTTCATGCAAAATCAGAGCACTCTGAAATCTCCTACATCATTCTTAACCCTTAGTGTGTTCCTCTACACATAGAAAATCCTTTTGCAACAGAGGTAGGATCAAGCCTAGAGTCAAAAAGCAGCGCTGCGTTCAGTGAGGGAATTCTCACTGGTACTGTCAGAGCAATATGCTCAAAGGGCCAGTGTGAGGCCAAATTTTCCACATTGGATAGGAGCTGGCATCACTGGAGAGAGCAAAGTTTCACCCTGAGAGGTTGTTTGCTCCAGTGATGCCTGCACCTGCCTGTGAGACACCCACTTCAGAGTTACAAGGAGGGGGAGCAGCAAGGGATCAGGATCCATTTCTGACCCAGTCTGTATCCATACCTTCACCTTAGCTTCTTAATTTATTCTTGTCCGAGTCGGCTCCTGTACTTTGTGGGAGCAAAACTCAAGTTTCAGGAAGTGTCTCATTAAATTTTCTCTATTTTGAAATGGAGTGACTCACTCTTGCCTAGCCAGCCGCTGCTTTGTCCTTGCTCTGTGTGCTGAACAGAGAACACAACTCACCCCAGCCCCACAACTGGCCTTAGGGTCCGGTCAGCAGCCAATGCTCATCACCTTCCCCCTCAAAAAAATGTCCCTTTGTGGCTTTTAGAGACAAACATGAATGTACATGAAAGGACAGTGGGTGGGGGTTTGTGCTGAATAATAAGCAGGTCCCCGTAGAAGTGGCCAAACAAGTTGAGCAGGTCTGGGGATGGCAGGCAAGCCAAAAAGATCGTAAGGCGAGATGTAATTATGATCCCTCTAAGCTGGGACACAAGAAGCTGAAGGATCCACGACACAAACATCAACCGTGCAGCCATGTTACACCAAGGGGAATTAAGCCCTAACTAACAACATGTTTACAACTTCATGTTTGTCCCGGATGAGACAGCTCTGTGATGATGGAACCGGGAGTGTGTCACACTTTGGCCAGGCCAAAATCTTTTTGGGTGTAAGAGATAGGGAAGAGGGACACGGGGATATAGAGCAATTTTTATTTTTATTTTTTTTTCCTTTCTCATGTCCTATCCTAAAAGTATTTAACTAGAGAGCAATTTATTCAGGATTTTCCCCCTGTTTAACATTGTGTGTCATGTGCTTTGCTGGTGTATCAACAATGAAGGGACTGCAGAGCAACAGCTCACATCCAGCAAAAGTAAAATGAAGGTTCAGAGTGCAAGTGAACAGCCCCCAAACCTCTGCTACCCTGTTAGATAGCAAAGAGGCCGAAAGATACCTTGGTTTTCACCAGAAAATGGCTTTTGGAAGTATCCTGCTCATTAAGCTGTCCCTCACTTGCTTGCTTTCTTTAGCTGTGTGAAGTTTGCAGGTCTGGGCTGCGCAGTGGCACAATGTGAAAGGATGAAAGGGTGGCCATCATCAGCCAAGGGCCCAACCTAAAGCTAAAGCGAAAGAGGGAGAGTTTGAAATCATCTGGTCGTTTCAGATAAGATCTGACTTTCTACTGCTGAAAAAAGGAATAAAATCAAAGGGTTGGGAAAAAAAAAAAAAGAAAGAAGCTGAGGAAATGCTGAAAGCTTTCAGGTTTGTTCTTATGTCACATTAAAGAAAAAAGAGGAGCACGTTTTCCCCTGTATGAGTTGTGTTTAAGAACTAGACCCTTCTTCAGTTCAAGTGAAGGGAATTTTTACTTTTGAATCTGAAAAAAAAGCAGAATCAGGGTCATGATTTTTTTTTTTAAAAAAGCTGAAATCCCAGGCGTGTTTTAGAAAGAGATTCAAAAGCACATGCTCACTGCAATTATCTACGCCTGCAGTGTTTTCGGACATGTGGACTTCAGGAAAACAATAGCCAGCCCTGTTATCAGCACAAAGGAGGATCAGTTTGGAATTACCGTACCTGTAACATCGGCAGCCCATGGCTCTGAGGGTTTCCATTCCCACTGTTGTTCAGCTGTGAATTTACTTACAACATTCCTGATATAAAAAAAACCCAAACCAACGAAGGGCATTCCTGGCTGTGGAGTGACTGGGAGAGCTGGCACCCTCTAAACAATAATGTTAGGACAGGTCTTGCCTAAATCAGGGGGATATTCTGCCAGTGGGAGCTGGTGACTTTTGAAGCAGGAAAAAAAATCACATGTGAGGGGGGAGTTATCTGAGCCCTGAGGTGCTCCAGCTCGAATGTAGGCACTGCACAAGGGTAAGGGGGTGATGGATATGACCCTGGCTGCACTACTCCCACGTACAGGAGCAGAGACTGTTTCCATCCATTTAAAACATGGGACTGTGATGAGCCATTGCTACCCCAGAGGACATTGGTTTATAGAGAGGTTTGGAGACAATGGAATATATCCTGATGCTGCCCAGTGTGATCACTCGGAGGCACACACATGCTTGGGTAGCTGGGTTAGGCTGGTGAGGAAGTATCTCTTGGAAGCCCTCAGCTTGTTATTTAGGTTAAATACATATGACTCTCTTATGTATTTGAGTTTAACGCTCCAAGGATAATATTGTTGAATCTCAGAAAGGTGGGTGGGACACAGGTAGGCACGGGCAGTCAAGACTTAAGGAGAGGTCTGGAAAAAACAAAACAAAACAAAACAAAACGGTGTTGGTTGAATTTTGGTGAGTTTTAGCAGGTTCTGACCACCTGGAGCAGGAGATCCAGAAGAAGCAGTCTCTCTGCACTGTTTGTACTGCAAACTGTACCACACAGGTAGTGACGTTTCTTGAACAAAGTGCCAAAAGCATCTTAAAAACATCTTAGAGAGCTTGGGTCTCTATCCCAAAGGCTACAAATCCTCAGTGGCCCAGGCCTCTATGGTATGGTGTGTCATTGTAGGGTGATGGGTCACCCTGTGGGCGGCTGCTTCGGAGGAGCAGAGCCCATGGAAGCTGTGTGGGGGGACTTGGCTGTAAGTGCAGGTGCTGGTATCTGCAGCAGCCATCTCGGCTCCTGTCACAATCGATGGGGAGAAACCAGGAGGAAGGCATGATTCACCCCACCTTGCCTGACACTCCTCCAAGCACTGCGTGGGTCACAGACCTTCTGCCTGGAATCTGTCCTGCCAGACTCTGCTGCCACTGCCCTCCCTGCACAGGATGTCACCTGCGCCCCATGTCACCTGCACCCTGTACCACCATGCGCATCCTCTGCTAATAGCCCCTGAAACCCAGACCCAGGGTGGGACACTGCAGCCTCCCTCCTAGCAGCTTGTGCTGAGTGCTGGGATGGGGCAGAAGCCACAGCACAGGCTAACACCCCCAAACCAGCACCCTGACTCCCTTGGCACCTTGAAGTGGGAACAAGCTTTTTTCACCCTTATCCCCATGATCTCAGCTGCACATTTCATTTCTCCAGCTGCCAGGGGATGAGCTGAGATCTGCACCAGGTGTGATTCATGAGACTGCAGCCTATTTGTGCCCTTACTATAGGTAAGCCCCTTGATGATGACTAGCAATCACTTATATAAAACACCAGGTTTCTAGGGTATTGGGTATCTGTGAATGGAGATAATTTGCAGATGGGGTGCTTAGAGCTTCTGGATCCCCTGGCTGAGGTACCCATAAGCTTCTCTTGCCTGAGGCTAACCAAACCTGCCATGCTGTGTGGCAGTGGCCTAAGGTAACAGCCCTGCCAGAGGGCTTGCCCCTTTGTGGGGAGCTGGTACCCTTATTAGTTCCTGGTCTGAGTGTTGGGCCAGGAGGGGCAGGCTTATCTTGAGAGAGAACTGGGCCAGCAAGAAAGGACTTGGGTTGGGAAGGAGGTAGAAGGGGGTGAGTGTGGAAGGGAGGATGCACTAAAGGAGGGGTTTGGAGAGGGGGAAAGAGCTTGGAGGCTTGGCTGGGAAGGAGAGGCTAGTGAAGGTGACCCAAAGGTGACAGTAGAATGTGGGGTCACTGGGAGCAGATTCAGTGGAGTAATGGGGTGGAGCTGGATGAAGGGCTAGCAGAGGAAAGGAAAGGGTCTGAGGGACAGAGACTCAGCTAACTCCTAGTGAGTTCACTTTTCTCTAAAGACCTGCTGAGCAGGTAGCCTGTCCAAGGGTTATGCAGGAGCCAGCCCTGATGCTTCAATCCTTCTGTGTCCAGTGGAATTGAACCAATTGCCACTAACCCAGCATATAGAGAGAGACCGAGTGAGTCCAGGATGATGGCAGTTGGATGAGGGACAAGAGTGCCTGGTGCCAGGCTCATGTCCCTGGGGCTCCTGGCAGGGACCACACTGAGCCTTGATGAAGCCAGATAACGGGGTCTGGGCAAACCGGTCCTGTGGGAAGCCTGGCAGAACCAAGCAGCCAGCTATGCACTGGTTAAATTCAGCTCTGTTCTCAGCCAGAAAAACACTCTGATAAATAAGTCAGCCAGCTGTGTATTTACCTTCCAATGCCGGCCAGCACTGACATGCTTTGCAGAGCCAGGCCAAGCTTCACCAAGAGGGGGAACACCGGGGAATGCTGTTGTGGGGAAGCAGGAGGATTTATAGCTGTTTGCAGTGAGGGTCGGGGGCATCACCTGATCTGAGGGGGCCTCTCAGGTCCTTTATTCTCCCTTGCCAAGAAAGGTTTTCCTTGTTTGGCCTCCTGGATAGTTGGATCCTGCAGCCCCATCCTGGGGAGAGAGGGTCACTTCAGAGCAGCTGAGCCTGGGAAATGACCCCATGGGTAGGGCTTGCATCCCAGTGAGGAGAAAAGCTTGGGGGGGCTGCAGGGAGCTTGGCAGAGAAATAAGCTGGGCTGTGGATAAACTCTGTTTTCCTGAGCACTTCTCTCTCACCAGCTTTGTACACCCCCATCCTTCCTGGCTGCTGTCACACTAAACAACAACAACAATAAAAAGTCATTTTTGAGGTGAAATGGGGGCTGATGCCTGACCTGGGAGGGGTGCATAGAGATGGGTTGTTTTCTGGGTGCAGTGGTTTAGAGTGAGACTAAGTGTTTTACCAGTCAGCCAGAGCATTCTGCAGGGACTGTAGCACCCTGATGTTAACCCCCCGGCACTGACACACACGTAACTGAACATCCCCTACCTCTGCTCACACTATCATCACCTCTGCTCACTTGATGGTTTTTTTTATGGTTTTTTTTTCTCCCTATTTGCCAAGAATGCAGGAACCTGCTGCTCCTGGACGTCTCTGAGATGAGTTTCCGCTTCAAGCGCTCCCGCTTCCAAAGTGGAGCTGAGAGTGCATCCAGCCGAGCCGCCGGAGAACTGCAGTCTGCCAGGGAAATGCTTGGCAGAGGCTGCTGCAGCACCCCAAAGTGCTTGGAACAGCCAGCCTGGAGTTGGGAAGGGAGGTGGGGCTGGAAGGAAGGGGGGATGCATAGGGAATTCCACATCTTCCCTGGGTTGTGGTATAGCTGTCGGGGATGTGTGGGGGGGACACGGAGGGACACATGCATTGCCCCAGCTACTGCTCTGGGAGGAGCACTCACAGTAACAATTTTCCCCAAAACTGGAAAACTTCACAGAACATTTCATGGCAATAGGTGGCATTTAGGTTTTTCCCTTGAGAAAATTTCTGTGGTTCAGGAAGGAGTTTTTTGCAGGAAGAGACAGAAATCTAAGGAGGGTCTATCCGGTTCTTCTGTAGCCAGACCCTGGGGACAGGGTCAGCCTTTCAGGGTCACTGAATATTGAATATTTATGCTAATTGAAAAGCTTGGCAAGGTGAAGGCTGCCTCTACAGCTCCGCATGGTGGTAGTCCCACTACCTGTCTTAAAGTGTACAGAACACGAATTTCAGCCTGTTTTCTAAGCAAAGGACCGGACATTTGGGTTAGTGCCTGTTGGNTATTTAGGAAACCGGTTTGAGGAGCATCGCTGGATTCCTCCAAACATAACAGCGATTCACTAGCCTGGGGAGCCCTGACCTTCCTATGCACAAGTCTGTGGTCAGGTGAGGGTCAGTGTGCTCCCCCCCACCCCTGCCCTGCTGCCTGCCTCATCCACCACGCACCCGGGCTTTGCAGGCAGGGCGGGTGCTGCCTGCAGCTTGTCGGAGCCGCTCTCGCAGCTCCATCTGCAGGTCCTCAGCCCAGGCTGTGCCTGCACTCAACCCCGGAGCATAGATTTCCAACCAGACTACCTTGCTCACGCTAGGTTTGCACAGCCCATTGCTGTCTGGCCCTTTCCATCGGGTTCCTGCCCTTCATTGCGACACTGGGGTGCCGCTCCACCCAGCTGTCCCTCTGTCTGCCCCACCACGCGGTGTATTCTCATGCTTCATCCTCAAAACCCTTTGAACCAGTCTGTTAAAATCCTTCTTATCCTCCTTCAGATCTTCCCTCAAGACAGGATTTCACTGGGACGCTGAGGAGGAATTCATCGTCTAGCTATGAGCAGAGGAAGGGTGTGTGGTGGTATCTTTACCTCTAGTCCGTGCTGGGGGACAGGCTGCTGGTGTGATGTGCACCACTTGCTGACATCCACGCTTTTAAACTCTCCATCAGTTCTTCTGGTTGCTGCTGGATTCCTCTGGAGAAACAAGATCACAGAGCCATGGGCAGCAAGTCCTGGGAAGGTGGTCTAAGGAGCGTGCGGGTGTTCCTGTCCCCATCTGCCCACGTTACCCCCTGCCATATGTGACTGTCCCTGGAGCAGGCAGGAAGCTGTATTTCACCTCAGTGCAAAGTCCATCAACAGTTAAGACAGAGCCTATAACAACATTTCATCCTCCTGTTCTTCTCAGGACTGGCAGAGGACAGTGGCAGCCGGCTCCCAGTTCCACGCAGGGCTGTGGCAGTCCCTTTGACTGATGAGAGCCCACATCACCTGTAAAACAGAGCAGCTCTCACTGCCCTTTTGGTGGTGGCAGTGGTTCTGATGGTGGCTCAGCACACCTTGAAACCACAGTTGCAGGGTTACTGCATCGACCCAGGCAGTGCATGATCAGATTAGCACACTACAAGGAGGGGATATGAGGATTAGAAAGACCTTAAACATCCTCATCTGTAATTATAACCAATATCCCAGGAGTAACCATGACTGGGGAAGGGGCTTCTGATCTTGCATTATTAATAACAGCAATGCAAAGCTTTTTAACAGCAATCTTACAAAACCTAGTCTGGGGCTTGCATATGCAATTCATGCCCAGTTTGCTGTGTGTTTTGAAAGGTACATTGCTCTGAGATGTCTGTGGGTAGAGCTTGGCAGACTGTCCACAGGTGAGAATGTTGAGATACTGGAGCAGACCATGGAAAAACTGCCCAAGAAGAAAGGGGCTCCTCAGCCCAGGGCTGATTGACTGTCAAGTTAGATTTCACAGTGGCTGCTGTTGCTGTACAAAATTACAAGGTAAACAGACACACTGGCCTGCCAGGCTTTTAACTCAACAATTTTCCTTGGTACGTGAAAGCAAAGCTGACAAAATGAGACAGAGATGGTTGGTCGATCAGGCTTCCAGCACTTTTTGAAGCAATGTGTTCAGGCTGAGCTGCTCACGAGGTGTGTGTTGATCCTGCTAACCTCAGAAAACATGAGCATGGTCACTCCTGTCAGCTGGACAACTGTTTCACACCCTGTCTCTTGCACCTATGTGCATAGCCCTTGCTTATCTAGCCATCTGAAGAAGATGGCAGCAGGGACAGCTGGACTGACCACCTAGAGTCTTGGGACTGTTAGATCTGACTTGAGGAAATCCTACCACCTGTGACATATAAAATGAGCGACAATGATGCTTAAGTAAAAGTTGCTTAGAGCTGTTACGTGGATTAACTAGTTAATCCTTGCAAAGTGCTGTAGACATCTGAAATACAATGTTAATATTACTGCCTTCCACGTAGGCAAACAATGTTCACTTCATTTGAGAACTTAAAGCAGACTGCTCTCTTTAAGGCTCCCAAAAGAGTTTTTGCAATCTTTTATGTATATGACCCTGTCAGGGCTGATGTGACCAGTCTGTGTGAAATAAACTGCCGTGATCCTGGTGTGTTTTTTTTTTAGCAGTCAACCACAGTTCTTTCATCAGCTCATTTGTCTGACGGAGAGACCACTGCCTGGGATTTCAGGCTCCTGGACCAAATCTGGTGTCTTCCTCAGCACAGCTGGTCTGCTGTTGGCCTGGCTTCACCTGCAGGTTTACAAGCTCTCCATACTGGGTAAATTGGCAAGAAGCACATAAATAGCATCAGTCTACTTGCACTTTCACACATGGCAAATCCAAGCAGTACAGCCTGGAGCAGACCGTGCCTTGATTGCTTCAAAACTAGAAGAGGGCAATTAGGAAGGTACTGTGCAGTGGGAAAATGGCTGTTGCATAGAGCTGGGAAAGCCTGCAAAGAGGATCTCTGAGAGACCCCAGGGATGTGGAGCTGCTTGTCAGCCCTGGGACAGCTTTGCACAGTTGGTTCTTGGCACTGGCAAGGAGGCAGGAGGGTGCCTGAGGAGAGGCAGGTGGCAGGGCTGAGTTAGGCTGCAGAGCCAGCACAGTTCCAGTGGCTGTGCAGTGAGAAAAAGACCAGTAGATGGTGGTATGATCTTGGCACCTCTTTGTTACAGCATAGATGCAGTGAGGATGCATCATGTCAAGGGAAGCAGAAGAAACTACACGGGTTACCAGGCCCTCTGCCCAAAATCCTGCCATGCAGAGCCCTGGGCCCTCAGCTACAAGAAGCCCAGAGTCCCAAAAGTCCACCGTATCCCACACAACCCTGGGTGTGCTGTTTACAGCCGCTCTTTGTTCTCCCAGATCCCTGGCATTTGCTCCCCAGCTCTAACCAAGAGAACAAGCAGAGGAAGGAGGGAGGAATTTGCTTAAGAGCCAACTGGTTCTGACATTCCTACCCTTGTCCCTTTCTTCCCCCCCCTCCCAAGTTGAATGCAGGGGCGGCTGCTTACCCGCCTTGCAGGGACTGAAAGGCCTTGCAGGGAATAAAAAGCTGGTGAGTGAATCAGAAGAGAGGCATTGTACCCTGCTAATCCTCTTGAGCCGACACTTGTCAATAAAACTTTAGTCTCAAAGCATGTCCTTTTGCCTCCTCAGTACAGCCAGGCGCCTTTGTCCCCAAAATGCTGACTGGCCTTTTCAAGAGGCTGCCAGCTATAACTTCAGGCCTCAAAATAGGACAAGTCAACCTTCCTCTGCCCCTCCTGTGCTGTCACTTCTCTTTTTTCCTGGGTTTTGTTTGCCTTATGCAGCATCTAGTTCTGTTACGCAAGGAGTATGCAAACTTAATCCTTACCCTTCCATCAAATTGCTTTTCCTTTTTTACATTTTCCTATTAAAGAGAGATGCCTCCCAGGTTGTGAGGACTCATCTTGCTCCTCCAGCAGGGGCTGAATTCAGTGCCCGGGCTCTGCCATGTTTCTGTGAGAACAGCAGAGGTACCAGAGAGCAGTGGGGGAGAGCACGAGGGACAGCAGCATGTCTCCTGGAGATGTTACTGCTCTGGCAGGACGAGGGCAGTGCTGGGTGGGACATGGGAAAGGGAAAGAGAGGGACTTCCTACCATGGGCTGGTATTTTTTGATCTATTTTAGAGCTTTAAATATCCTCAGAAGGGGAGCCTGGGCAGCCTTCCCCACACTTAAGAGTGGGGATGTTTCCTCATGATTATCTCGTGCCTGTGACACCTTGGATTTTCTGTGTCCCCTCAGGTTTGCCTGCACCTATCACAACACTCACACCTTTCTGGCATCAGTTTTCAGCAATCCTCCCCTGCACTCCAGCCCCACAAGAAGAGCTGGGAGGAGGGCTGCAAGGTAGGCAGATGAGGAGCAGGGACAGGAGTTAGGGAAGAGAGAGACCAGATAGACCATGACTTCTGTCAAGCGATTCTTTTTCCTGCCCTACCCCCTGACAATCACTTCATCTCACTAGTTCCCAAATTTTTTCTGCGGTACAGACCCTTTCATTGCTTGCTACCTTCCAAGTCCTCCAGCAACTCCCCAAACACTCCCTATATACTCCTACACTCTCTCCATAATACACTTATGCTCTCCTTCTTGCCTTACTCCCCATTCCAAGGAGAGAAGGGAAGCCGGCCTCACAGCTCCAGTTTACAGGGTGCTTTATCTTCTTTCTCCCCCCTGCACCCATCGTAGCCAAGTGGCTGAGGACAAGGTGGGTGGGAAGCATCCAAACTCCCAGGGCAGCTATAGAAATCTTAACACTGAATACTACCCTCCATGCATCCCAAGCCAAGGGCTGCTCCTTGTGCACGCAGCGTGCTGAAGAACCTGGCCTTAGTTTTCAGTACACTTGGGGCCAACTCCTGACTTATGGCAGTTTTCCAGTCAACTGGTGTAGACCAGGACTTAGATCAAGACACACAACCTCACTAAAGTTTCACTGTACTTATTCTTGCAACATGATGGTTTTGTTAGTAGTTGGAAGGCTTCAGAAATGTGCAGAACAGATGCAGGTAATTTGGGGTTTCCAGTCTTGGGAATATTTTGTGCCTATTGGAGTCAGTGGGAAAGCTACCACCACTTCCAGTGGGTGCTGGAATGCCTCTGAGCTATTTGGCATCAAAAATTTGACTGTCTTAATGAGTAAAGGAGACCTTAGGTTTTCCACCGGATAAAATAATCAGCAGCAGTGAGTTCTGGAAACAGTTGTGTTATCACTGACATGNAAAAAAGAAAGAGAGAGAGAGAAATGAATTCCTGAATGCAGGAAAAAGAGGGAAAAAAAGAACAACGGTAAGTTTTTTCTTAAAAATCCTGGGCATTCGGAGCACTGTGAGTCACCTTAGAGCACTGACCGGTTTGGAAATCCAGTTTGTTACAAAAACATGCAGCCTGGGTTAGACAAGTTGGTATTTCTGTTCTGAGCAAAGAGCTTATCTGACAAATGAGTCAAACTCCCCAGAAGACCGACGTTTATCCCACTCCTATGGCACAACAAGGTTCAAATCCAACTCCATGGACTCACGCAGCTATGTATGCAGCAGAGCTCCTTTTGGGAGGACCTTTGAGATGAAGATTTCCAGGAGATCCACACTGCCCATGGGATGCTTCGTTGCCACATCATGGAGGTTTCCATGCCCCCAGCTCACCTGTTGGACTGATGAGGGGTATGTCTCCTCTTCAACTACTCGGGAAAGGCTGCAACCTCAGAGTCAATGGCTGAGATTCAAACCTTTGTTGCTCCTTTTCTTCTTCTGGTCTGTTATGCTATGCTTTCCCTTCCTTCAATAAGGAGGTCACTTTTTTTTCACTCTGAAAATGGCTTGAGAAGAGCAAGGAAGAACCCTCTATGCAAGAGTAAATCTTCTTGCATGGTGTAGGGCTGATTCATGGCCTCCTGTTACACTGATAAGTAACAAGGGTGTCACCTGCATGATGGGGGGATATTCCCAGGAGAGCTTAGGAATCTTGAATGCAATACAGAAAAAGCTTGGTATGGAAATTCTGTTCATTCAAGAGACATCAGGGACTCTTTAAGAAGACATGAAAGAAACAGCCCTTCGAGCCTGTTGGTCAGGGACCTGCATGTTTTCCTAATGTTGGAATAGGTGATGGAAGGCCCCTTCCATTATCAACTCCTTATAACTGCCCCCAGCTAGGGGACTGTTTTCCCTGAAGCATGTATTCCCTTTTTATTGTGTTATTTCATCTCTTTAATATCCCTTGCTTGCATTTCTTCAGTTCCTAGCTACAGAAAGTAAATTCAGCTGTAGCTATCCTGAAGCCAGACTGGTGTGTTCCACGTAGGAGTCAGTATCCTGTGAGTGACCTTATGATGACTTCACTTGGTGTCTCACAGTAACCTATAGATACTGATGCTGTAAAATTGGTTTTGTGAGAGGTATAAATGCAAACACCATGAGATCACAGATTCCGAACTATAACTGAATTCAGACTGTTGGAAGAAAATCGACCCAAAGCCCTCCTGGAAAAAACTGTCAAGCACAGCACACTTCATAAATTTTTCCATAACCCCAAATGTACCATGCATCAAACAGGTTTTTTCAGAAAATGGTGCTGGGAACGCACAATCCTCGGACATTAGTTAGTTTACTTTTAATCCATCCAGGATGGGGAAGAGAAAAGGGCTGTCTCAAGTCCTCTGTGCTCATGGTATTCTGAGATGCCTGTCCTTGGTGATCTCCATGAGAAACATTGTGCAAGACCATCATCAGGGAGTCAAGGGTTTACTCTGTACAATGAGCCTGATGCCTTCTATTTTATGCCCCACAGCAGCTCCTCTTGCCCAGGGAATAATAAAGAACCTGACTGATTGAATACAGTCCCAGCAGTAAAGCTAGTGACTGAGTTGGTCATGAGATGGGCCCACCTAACCCAACGTTGACCCTGGGTAATGAAACCATGCTAAATCTCTGAATCTCTGTTTTTCTGTGCCATCTATGGATCTGAGAGTCACATACCTACCCAACAGTTTCATTTTTGCTGTCCTTTTCTCTATATTTCTAGGCAAGCCAGAGTAATGACATTCCAAGCAGGACTCCTAACAGCTTATTACCCTTGCTCTGGAGCCATAATCCTTCAGATTTCATTGGAGAAGATTAACCACCCTGGCAGATGCACCTGCTTGCAGTCAGTATAGCCAATATCTGCTGTGCAAATGATTTAGTGACAGTTAACCTGGCTGTAAAAGGTGCCATAGCAATGAAAATTACAGCATGGCCATGGGGATCTCGGAGCTCTTTACATCCCATCTCACACTTGTCTATTAGTGTCTGGTGATGTTGCACAAAAGCCTGGATAGAGCAATCAAAAAGAATTATGAGTTTAATTAAAAACTACCGTGACCACTTAACTAGGCACAATGATGCAAACCGACCTGGAATTTGCCCAGCACTCAAACACTTGCTATTTCAGATGAGTAGAAATGGCCAGAAGTTGTTTTACATTTTGGGCACAAACGGCATGTCCAGTCCTACAGCTCCTCTAAATCCATAAGGCCTCAGTGCAGTGTGATCTTTTTTTGCATCTCCCACCATACAGTAGCTGGGCACCAGGCCCACCCTAGCACAACCCCTGCCAGGAGCGGTGGCCCCAACTCAGCGTGCTGCACACCAGCTTCTGCTACGCTGCATTTTTATTCCCTCTTTCTGGCTGTTGCTTTTCCATTATTCACTGGAGCAGGGACTGGATGCTGTGACAACAAAGCTTGTGCTGCAATCCTGCAGAGTCCCTCCCAGATTAGTAAATAGTTGTTGATATTGAAAATAATCCATCCGGGCTTCTGTTCAGCCTCAGAGGAGGAAAATACAGAGGCCATGCAGGGCTTCCACTGCCACCTCCTGCTCATGCTGCTTTTAATGAGGTTTAGCCATGCTCGTCAAGGCTCCATCTCAGCAAGGGGCAGCAGTGCCAGAACATCTGTTTTGGGAGGGATGCCAGAGTTTAGCCATGACGCAGGACCCCATCCGTCTGTGGGGTCAGCCCAAGTGACCACTGCAGTGTCACCCCTGAAGGCACTATAAGCACGCAGTCTGGGTGCCCACTTGTGCTTCTGGACAGCACCTCCCAGCAGAAGACCTTCCTCTATGACTCTAAAGGTTTCCATGTGGTCTGTTTGCTTCAGGCATTTCCATGTTTTTGGAAAGTTTCAGCTATAATTGCCCTGTTCTCTGTGGCTAAGATTTGGGACACATATATAGTTTTAAGCATTCTTGTCTCTAGTTTGTTGAGAAAACAAAGTACTGTCCAAGCCCGGAGGTTTGGCAGGAGGTGTCCACCTTAAATTGGAGATTTGCTGCTTTTTTGTTTTTTTTCAATGTAAATACATATTCAAATCTTTTTGGTTATGCCTCCTGAAAACTTGCTTATCTGGAGATGTATAGAATCGATCGTTCTTCCATTACTATATTTACCTGAAAAATTTACTCTAGGTGTGTGTCTCCATTCTGTTTCTTCTCTCCTCATGAGACCTCTGACTAGGTCTCTCCCACCTTTGTACAACATGAGGCTTATTTTCATAATAAATGACTTCCATGCTTTTGGATTACTGTGGAATGGAGAAAAATAGAGAACTTCCTTGCATGACATAATAAAACCATTTATTTGTGATTTGTCTTCAGTATCCCCAGCTCTTTGCCTTCCCTTGGGCTTGCATTTAAACCTGTGGAACTCTGAGGTCCCACACCTCTTTCAGAAACCTGGCCAGACTCAACCTTGATGTCTCATCAGCTTTCTAGCATACTAGATGAATGTCAAAAACATCTAATTTATGATTCTCTGTGGGGTTCATTTCTCTCCCCACACTCCAAGATACCAGGTTGAGATCAAGGGGAGGGAAGGCAGCTGGAGGCTGGGACCCTTCCGTATTACTCAGGACTGGGTGGGGTGATGAGAAGGGGGAGGTTTCCCTTGGTTGGTTTGTCATCATGAACCCATGACTCTGGATTCCAAACTTTTCAGCCACCTTCTCCCAAGCCAGGCCACTTGGAATTGGTTCACATTAAGCCCTCAAAGAGCCTGGGGTGTGTTTATAGGTTAGTGTGGAAGTCATGCAAACTCCTGTGCTTTTTGGCACACGTGCAAGCAATATCACACCCATTGGCTTCTAATTAGGAATGGTATTTAGCACATAGGTAGCACCTGCAGCCTTCAAAGTGCTGCTCCAACGTTACCAGAGTTCTGGGAGTATAGCTCCAGAGAGGTAAGAGGTTCATGCAGAGATTTGGCCCTCAGTCTGTGCTCTCTGTCTGCCAGCTCAGGTGCATGTAGCAGACTTTTCTGTATAACCATGATCCTTCTCTTTCCAGTTCATGCCAGATGTGCCTAATCACAGCAGCTGTGACACAGGGAGGAGCAACCTTCAGGTAGCACCTGCTAATCTAGTCAGCCCCATTGCAGTGCCTTTCCTTTTGTGGTAAAATCCTACAGAAAATCATTTGTTTTAGACTTGACATCTGATGACTATACTAATAAGTTAGGTCTCATCCTAGAAGTATTCCTAGAAAGATTTGGCTCTCCACCTTTCAGTGTCTGTAGTCTGTGCATTTAAGTAACACCCTAAGGCCAGTCCCTATACAAAAAACACCTGCTCTGCCAAGCTAGCAGCTGTCCTGTGAAACTAGACCTGACTGAAGACACATGGAAATAGATGCCAAAGTGGTGGGTAAATCAAATGAATGCTGGTTGGGTTTCTTTAAACATCATAAGTTTCTTTTTTATCTGCTTTTCTCTGTGTCTAGTTGCTTTCTGGTTTTATGTTGTGAGATCCTCAGAGGAGACTGTTTTTTTTTTTTTATTATTCTACATTTGTACAGCGATTTGCACAAGTCCTGAGTGCTGCCATAACACATATATTCTAAAAATTCCTGTGTGTATAATAGGTTATTTTACTTCCTGGTCTCATGATGTGATTCATGATTAACTTATACATCTAACACTTGGACTAGCTCCATAGCTGGTGTAAGCCAGCATAGCTGCCTGGTTCTTGTCCTCTGGTAGCAGATAGCACAGAAGCTCACTCTATTTGCACAAAAATGTTTGTGTGCATGGAAAGTGTGGGGTGCAGAATAGGGAAGAGTGAGTTGCTCTGATGTTTTGTGATGAAAAAGCGGACGCACAGTTAAAGGAAAAAGGTCCCATTTTCTCCTGGCCAAGCCTCACTGGGGAAACTCCACTAAAATCCGTGATGTTTGGCTCAGAAAGTGAGCATGTTGGCATAAGCTTAAAGCATCCAAACACTCACAGATTATTTATGAGCATTCCTAATGACTTTATTGCCATTTCTTCCAGCTGCCCAAACTCCTTCCACACCATCCTCCCATCCTAGAGCAGGAATTAGCCTCCTTCTTCCAAAATTTTAAATCTGAGGAAGACATCTGACTGGGCAGGTTCTTTCTCCAGATTCTCATGGGATGGGTTCAAATATCGAAGGGCTTCTCTTAAAATAAACATGTTAGCTCGAGTCCCCCTGGAAAACCTAACACCTCTCTTGAGCTCCCTTAGCAGGCAGTGTTTCCCCTCATGGAAGCACAAGGTCTGTGTGTAATGGGTACAGCATCAATTAGTTAAAATCTAGCACTAGCAGATAGTGTGATTTGATATCTCCCCCCACTGTAGCATGGGCAGTGTCATTTTGCCTTGGGTTCTGTACTTGCTTGTTCATATCACCCTGTCTATCCAATGCTTTGTTTGTCCCAGAGCTGAAATATGCTTTTATATAGGTCCTCTTCATTCTCTGTCTCCATCTACATCTTCTGTTATTAGGGCAGGGGGGCTCTGCAAAGCCTTCGTTAATGTCCTGCAGAGACCTCCCACAATTTATGAGGGAGGAAGAGGATCCACAGACCTTTCGTGTTCTGTCAACCTGACCATCATGAGCTTGAAAAATCAATGCAGCCTCTCATTTCACCTGGGGGCACTGGGCTCCTGGTAGATCTTACTGACTCCTTATTTCTGGGAAGCAATGCTCAAAACAGCTTTCTTTGCTCCCACGTAACCTCCAGCTAGAGGTGTGCTGTGCTGAGAACCGGAGCCAAAGCTGGTGGCAGTATTTAAGCAGGGGGGGGAGTTGACAGTGGCTCACGAAGACCACAGGCCTAGGGAGATGCCCTTGCTCTCTGCTAACTGGGACTGACCCTGATGTCAATAACAACCCTCAGCACTGTCATCACATCTGGATTTTGCCATCTTCTCTCCTCAGGCTTTGTTTCTAGTTGCTGTGCTGTCCATGAGCCACCTTGGGCCTAGGGACTGACCCTCACATCTTTACTCTTTGAGGAAAGAAGGATTGAAGAAAATGCTGTGGGTACAGCATCTCCATGTGCCACCAGTATGCAGGATCCTGATCAGCAAGCTGCTGTCATGGTGAGTCAGAGAAAATCCACTGAAGCCCTACCTAGCAGCCAAGCTCTGGCCAATGCAGTGTGAGCTGTTCTTCTCATATGGTTAGCACAGAAGGAGAAAACTTTCCCAGGCATGACTCACAAATTCCTGGTGATGAATGTACTGAGGTTTGTTTGAGATGAGGTCAGCTTTCATGAAGCACAAATGCTGCAGAAGGGGGTTAGCTGTTGACTTGGTCTCCATCCCATGTGTGTATAAAGAGGCACCAGCCCCAGTGCAGAGTCCAGCACTGGCACACATCCCTCTCCAAAAGCTGAGCAAACGCAAGAAACCCTGCCAGCCTTTCCTTTGCCATCTCTCCCTACTAGGCTAATATCTGCAAACTTGTCTGGAAGCAGAATATCAGCATTTCCTTGGAATTTGTTTGGCACTAATAACCAGAACTGTAACGTGCTTATAGGCAGAGACAGAAGCAGGAAGAAAAACAAGGAAACACTGCAGGCAGTACTAACATCAGACTTGTTTTTATTTTAGCTTTCAAGGTGGTTTTCCAGATTTAATTGTGTTCAATAGTTAAAAAGCACATTCATTTCTTCATTACCTGCAGCATATGGGACGTCCCTGTTCTTAAGTTGTTTTGATTACTGGGTATTTGAGAGTTTAATATGGTTTTGTGTTTGTTTAAGGAATTATTGCCCACCCAATTGAAAGGTAATGGGACACTGTAGCCTTGCCAAGTGTTTTTATGCTTCAATAAAACAACAAGCAATTTACACAAGGCAATAAAATGGTACCCTGCGTCTCCAATCAAGAAACACAAAGCAATGTTTGAAATTATGTCTAGCTCAGAAAATAAATGCACTCCATAAAATTAACTAGGTACAAAAATACCCTGTATGCTCTCTTTTTCCCAGAAGTTTGGAAAATTAGCACAAGATGCACTTGAAAATCCTGTAACGTGTCAGTGCAATTTGTCCCAAGGTACTCTGTGGTCTGCAAAACAGCAGACTGACTACTTATTAAGACTTCCAAAGGGTCACACGTTTAATTGTATACTCCTTCGTCCCTAATTTCTTTTCTTTTGGGGCTCTGTCAATTTTAGAGCCTTGCCCAGTTGTGTGAAATGCCTAAGGACTCCATCTGATGTCATGATTTGCCTCTTTACCCGCTCTGATGCAGGGCTCAGGTATTTGATGGCATTTTCTGCACTGGCATTCTGAAAATTTTGGAGGCTGTGCTGTCCTTCTGCCTTCTGTCTAAGGGTTGAGAGCATTCCTGAAACTCAGAGTAGCCTCTTGTTGCCTTGCCTGCTTCTTCTGTAATGGCAAAGGAAGATTTTGGGAACCTATTCATGTCACAGTGAGCGCTTGTATCCCAGGGAAACTGATGCTAGCAGGGAAGTAAGAACCCTGTGCCCTCAGAAGCGTGTTGTCATATGTGTTGGCTCAGTTTGGGTCCTGAGTTTCAAGAGCCTGCCTGAAGCTCCATCTGCAAGACCTCCTGGCCATAAAGATGTTCCACCATGCCCCTTCAGGGACTACCACAGAGAAAAGATTTCAAGCCGTGTCTTGGCTAAAGTGGCAAGAAGAGGTCTGAGCCCGAAATGGGGTACAAACACCTCTTGTTCTCAAGTCCTGCTTATTCTTGGTGGAAAAGGGTTTCTACTGGCTGTTCCACTGGGAAATACCACAATGAAGCCTTAGCTTTATATTTTGCCTATATATAGTGATCTGCACCATAAATGTTGCTGTTGGTAGCACAGCAGAGGCGCCATTGATGAGTATAGGCTCAATTTTGTCTTTGCAGATGCCAGCTGCGCTGAGGCCCTGAAGCACAGGATGGTAGAAAATCACAGCAATGCTGCCCTTGGTTAGAGCTGTGACTCATGGGGCAAACACACTCTCTAGGGCTGTTTGTTAAGCTGTTAGCCCCTTTCAAAACCCATCAAATTCAGCACTTCAAAATGTGCATTTTTTTTGTTCAAAGCTTGTAGTCATTCACAATAGCACTAACCCTACTGGCATGAGGCACCCCAAGATCAGCATCCAGCTGTAGCTAAGGACCTTCTGAGATGCTTTTTCGGACTGCATCTCCACCCAGCCAGCTGCTAAACCCTTGGAAATGCCCTACACCCTGCTTGGAAATGTTCTGCTGACCTTTGCTTTGGGGCGCCTGCCAGCCTCTTCAGCAGGTGCTGCTCCAAGTGACCCTCCTGGCTTTATAACAACACAGGCTGTTTAAAAAAATAAATATACAGACTGGCCAGTTGCAAAGCCAGGTTCACAGCAAACTCTCCTGACACATAAGGTCAGAACCTTCTTAAACAGAAACACACCCTGGCACAAAGATTAAAGCATTCACATATCTCTTTTGCTATTAAAATCCCACGTCTCATGAGAAACCTCCCTCTTCCTTCCATAAACGATACAGCCCGTTTGAGCTGTCTGCTTGTCAGAGTATGATGGATTAATGCAGCAAAAGGTTGCTGAAGCTTTTAGCTCTCCTTCTCCAGGCATATACTTCAAAAAGCTCCCTTGGCCTGGCATACTGAGCAAATTTCACTCCTAGTCCTGAAGGTTTGGCCAGGGGGATGCTTGTGAGACCAGATCACTGTTCTCTGCAGAAATTACTAGGGTCAAAGAAGTAACCACACTCTAATTTCTAACAGCTGAGATCTTCAATGCAAGGAGCAGATACAAAAGCACCACTGTCTGTGGCTCACTTATTTTTCACTAGAAGCTATATTACAGAAACTAGAAAATTAAAGAAAACAGAGTCCTTGCTACCGTATTCAGAGATCTTCTCCTCTTGGCTACCCTCCTAAATGTTTTTTTGGACAAGTCCCAAAGGTAATGCAATCTAGGAGAGAGGGAGCAAATGCTCACTAGGGTCTATTTTTAGGGATTACAGTAAGGCTGAGGTCTGCTTCCTACCCTCTCTGCTCCCCCCTCCGCACCCCCACCTTCACCCCCCCCAATTCCATCCTCAGCCAAAAAAGGCCCTGGAGAAACTGCTGAAGCTGCAGTGAACAGCCTGTGCCAGTGACACCCTCTCTGCTGGGTTGCTCGCCTTCAGTGCCTGACCTAGCAAAGGGTGTCCCCATGCGAGGTCTCTGGGAGCAGAGTCAGGAGAGCTGCTTCTGAGTGATTTCAGGCCGCTTCCTTCCCTGCCTGGGTGCACAGCACCTTGAGTGTTTGGAATCTGTTCCCTCCAAAGTCTTCTTCTGCTCCCCTTGGAGACGCAGCTGCTAATCACAGCAACTTCAGTTTCCACAGAGCACTACACCACAGGGAATGTAGAGGCAATTTCCCTTCTCATTCTTCAGCAGTGTTTCTTGTCGGCAATTTCTCTAATTATAGGGAATACTTCAATGAGACAGGGTATCTGCTCCTCTCCATTATCACCATCTGGATTTTCTGCTCTTGCCATATGTTCCCTAGATGATGTCACAGTCACCTTCTGTAGTACCACCACTGGCTGGCGTGCAGCCGGCGTCCCTGGTGCTTGGCATCTCCTAGAAGGGGAGGGTGGCACAGGGAACCTCAAGGCAGATCCTGATCTCATAGGTTGCAGTGTTGGTCTTGAGCAAACTGGAGTCACTCTGCATCTTTACCCCACTGCTCCACCATATGCCACAGTTTCAATAGCCAAATTTTCTGTGATTTATACCACTGTGAAAATACAGCAAATATGCTGCTGTGAGGGATTTAATCCAGCTTTACTTCATCTTTAACGAAGCCTAAAAATTGGCCATGGGGGAAAAGAACGAAACAGAAGGGAATGAGGGAACATGTCATTGCTTGGATTGGAGAATTGTTCCCAAACCGAATGCTTTCCATTGGCTTGCAGCAGCTCTGCAAATAACAGTGTTACTCAGCCACCCATTCCAGTCGAGTTCCTCCTCTGCTCAACCCTTCCAGCCTTCCCAGACCTTCCTCCAGCAGGAAGGGCCATGTGCAGGACCCATGCAGCCTCCAGCTTTCCCCAGTTATTGATTCAGGTACGAAGGATGGAATGAGAGGAGGAATGATGGTGCCATCTTCTGCACACCATGGTTGGCTACAGTCCCTCAATCTTCTGATTCCCTTTGGCCAGGCTTCTCTGTTGCGGCTGATCAAGTGTTAAGAAGTGTCTCAGGCTGGGGTTCAGGAGGTACCCCCACTGCTGTGTGTGACCAAGCTGGTATCAAGCAAGGCAGTGTAGCTTCTATGGACCCAGCCCCAGATGAATCCTGGCTTGGTCCTTGCATACTCACAGCTCAACTCTGAAATCTTGAGGTTTTCCTCTCATTTGCCCTAGGGCCACACAGTTGGCTTCAGTGCTCCACCTTCTGAATTACATCTGTGAGGAGAGACCAGGACCCCCAGAGGTTTGTGTATTACATGAAATGTTGAGAATTCAAGTTCTTCTTCCTTTCCCAGGGGTAATTTCCCTTAAGGCAGGATTTTGCTGAGATGTCCTGGGTTGGTTATTCCCTTCCCACATCTGGGTGGGAAGCAGTGTGCCAGCAACCCGTCTGCCTAGCAGCTGTAGTGAAGTGAGTTTTATGTGTATAGCATTAGCAGAGCATTTTAGGATTCTCTAGGATGAAAAACACTGCTATATAAACCTATTACCTTGCAGTAAAAATGATTCTGCCAAATAGACTTTGAAGTGTATTTAGTTTTAACCATCTCTGTGTCTCTATCTCTGCATGCACAGTGTGTCCATGATCTGACCCAACATCACTTCACCCTCATGAAGATTTTTTGACTTTTAACCAGGCAGGTCTTTGAGGAGCTCAGGGAGCTAACTTATATTAAACTGCACACCATTTCTTCCAGTTTCCCTTGTGCTGTAGATGATCAGGCTGTGGATGTTGATTTATGCCTTTTGATTAGATTAGTTCATAGACAGTGAAAAGGGAGCCACAGGGAATCCAATACTTGTGAAAGAATTGAGCTAAATGTTTTTTATAGTTTCTCAGCACCACCAGCCCCTCCCTTTTCACTGAATCATAAACATTAAAATTAGGAAAGGCTGACAACATGAGAGTCTCCCCTCTGCCACTGGCAGTGAGAGCTGTTGGTGTTTGCTGTGGTCCTGCTGAGGGCTGCTCCCGGTTATCACCGCTGGTGCTCAGCCATGCTTCTTCCAGGGAGCTCCTCTCTGCAGGAATTAGTTTTAATTTCCTCAGTGGACTTTCTCCATCTCTTGAGTTTCCCCTGCAGCTCTCTCCCCTTCCTCTGATTTCATGGGCAGGATGTTGGGTTTCCCCCTGCAACAACTCTCCTTTCCCTCTGGTTGGGTTGCCCTCCAGTGGGCCTCTTCCCCCTGCCTGATGTTTCTTTCTTTCTTCCCACAATAAGTCAGGGGCTGCCTCATGTGGAGAGCTTTACAGGGAAAATAAATATTTACTCTTGGAAACCCAGTCTCTCACTGCTGGGTAACTCAGGGAGAAAGGTCTGTGAATAAAACCTTGCTGTTTGCAGGTTCTGTTTCAGAGCTCGATGCAGCATCTACCTGAGCTGGCTCAGCAGCCAGGTGGCTTTCACATAATCTTATTTTTAAATATTTTCTAGGTAAGTGCTGAATTATATTTTGAGACTAGACAAGAACTGATAAAGAGAATGACAAAAATAACAAATGGATCAATGTACCCAAGTTATGACTTAATGCATAGGAAAAATAAAGACAAAGTCATGCAGAGGAAAATATGGCCACACTGGATTTGTGGATAGTTATCTTCAATTTAATGAAAGATCATTTAACATTTCCACTAAAAGATACAAGCTGCTTTAAAACAGCTCTCAAAGGCTCCTTTAATATTTTCCATGTTGTCTTACTTTGATGCCCACATCTTGTTTTCACGAATTGTGATTCTCCCATGTTGCTCAATAGCAGCTCAATCCTCACACTTTCAGTGCGAAGAGCTCCGTTGCAGGCAACAGAGCAGCCAGCACAAGGAAACCTGGGAGTCAAAGCTACCAGATGTTTACCCCAAAGATTTTCATGGTTATGGTTTTCATGGGGAGTTCTTCTCTGGAGAGGTGGTGATTATGCAAACATCCACACCAGCTGCATGGGAGCCTGTGTCACTCCATCCACAAACTCTCTTCTCCATGAACAACCTCATTTTGGACGAAGAAGAGGGTTTTTATGTCTCCTCCATCCCCTGTCTTTCTTCTCCCTTCACACACCGCTACAGGGTATAATAGTCATGTCAGAGAGAAGTGTCACCCCTCCTAGATGAATTTCATGTCCTTCAAACCTTACTCAAACAATAGGGCACTTCATCCGGCCTGTCCCACCACCAACCATTCACCACGCGTGGACCTCCTAGAGCTACAGCCATACTCAAACTGTGCATGAACACGCTCAACACTTGACCCATCATTTTGGCAATGTCATTGACTTTGGTCCAATTACAGCAGTCATGAATTGTACCCTGTTCACCCTCTGCAATTGAAACTGCCACAGCTTACAGCTAAAGTTCAGACTGTTACACAATGAAACCATTCACACGTCTCATTAACTCTGGACTATTCATTGAAAATAACTGTGTCATATGAGTCTATGATTAAATTTTCTCAGTTTATAGCATTTATAGGTACCTTCCTGTTCATAACAACAACTCTTTCTTAAGACGTAAAATTTTAGTGCTGCCACTGTAGGAAAAGTGCAACGTAGAGCACAATGCAACAGTTCCTTAGTGTTATTAATTGTTGTCATCCTAAACAACACAGGCCATGGAGGTATTTTAAATCCAAAATCAAAGATATAGGCATGTGGCCAACCCCTCCAAGGCACCAGCGCGCTGATGGTTGTGCATTTTCTACTTTCTAAACTTTATTTTTACTGGGTTTTAATTTATAATGGCAGTAAAGTGGAGTCCAAGTTTCAAAGTAAGCAAAGTGTATGGGCCCTTGGCATTCAAACAGGTTACACTGTTGCCTACACACGGGAAGCCACAAGGATCTTCTGCTTCTGTGATTTATATGATTGTATTTCTCTGCTGAGTGCCAACAGCAAACCTCGTGTGGTACTTGTATTAGTGTTTTTATAACAGATCTAGCACAGGGATTTCTGTGTATCACAAAGCACTTGCAAACGAAAGCACATGTCCAAAGCCTTGAGAGGCGCAATGGAGGGATCATTACAGAGATGACTTTGGGGAGTTAATTTTGGTTTGTGCTGCAGTAGAGAAGCAATGGAAAATTCTAGAGCACAAAACCCTTTCCAAAACAGGCAGAGATACAATAAGCTGCATGAAATGAAGCACAGAGACAGGCCAGACCAGGACAAAGAAAAGAATGAGCTATCAAGGCTGGTATTAATAATGAAGTGTAACAGAGAGAGATGTGGACAAGCGCATCTTTTCTGCCTGGTCCAAGGCAACTTTACTGGGTGCTGCAAAGGAGGATATGAGGTGACCCTGACAGTGTGTGTGAGGAAGGATACACAAGTGGATGATGCACTCAGAGCAATGTTGTAAGCAAAGCTGGCAACCATTTTGTCCACTTGCAGAGGTAATATCTCTGCAGATGTCAAGGGGAAGTCATAAAAGAAGACGCTGTCATCAGCAAGATAGAAGATGGACATGCCTTAAAGAAATAGCAGAATAGAGGCCTCCTAGGACAGATGACATCCCATGTTCTTGTGACTGTATGTTATGGAAGAAGAACAGTGTTTGATCACAGGTCAGGTGTCTGTTTAGGCTCACAGGTCCTGAGCCTACAGAAATATTGATAGAGGGAAGTCAAAGTGTGAAAAGGCCCAGGAGGAAAAATTAAAGATCTCCTGTTCACCTGTGCTGACCTCAAGTCATTGGCGACCCATCCAGAGCAACGTGTCAGAGACAGGCTGGAATGTACAGCTGTGGGGAAGCAGATTTGTAAGGCAGCAGCAATGAAGCAATAAACACAACTTGGAGGGCACGGGGTGGCATCCCTGGCATGCAGCTTGTATCCTCTCTATCCATATCCTGCCCTGTTGCATTGTGCATTCATCATGCCATAAACAAGAATAATAACTTACAGAGACAATTAGTCCTTGGTTACTCAGCCTTTCACCCCTCCTGAGCCTAGACCAGTTTTATGTGATTCTGATGATGGATTTTTCCTAGAAGGAGGGTTGCAAAACGTGGTGCATGTTAATTATTGCAGCACATCTATTTATTTGGTATTAATTTCCTGACATCTACTGACATTTACAATCACTCCCACACTTTCTTGAATAAAAAAGCTGTTGGGTAGATGGAGGCATTCCACAGAATTCTGGTCTGGATTTGGGTCTAAATCATGAAGTACTTAACTAATGGTTTTTATATATTCAGTAAACTTATACTTTCGTACGTGAGGCAAGGACCAAAACCCTTCAGTGAGCGTGTGTTGTACTTTTCCATCTGATTCAAAGCTCGCTCTCTCTCTCACTAAGGTACATGGCTGAAGAGGTCACTTGTGTTTGATTTGGGAATTATAAAGTTTGTCCATTAATTAAATGCAAAGGCAAGTCTACAAATTGAAACAGAGAGAGCTTGAAACTTAGGTCTACTTGTAGTGTGCATGTTGAAAAGCCATTTTGAAAGGCATTCTAAAATTTGCTCTTATCTGGTTGCCAAATCATCAGTGGTTTGACCCACATATCAGAGTTTTCCTCAAAAAAAAAACCAAAAAGGGGCAAAAGAACAGCTTCAGATGAATCTATTTACGTAGGAAAAGGTCTTTCAAAACAACTGCACAGGGGCCAGGATCAACATTTGAACACAGACTGAGTTGTTACATTTTTAGAATTATTCCTTTCATTAGATGCATGAGGGATATCTCAGGTATCTTGGGGCCTTATTCTGAGCTGTAACATCCTAAACTAGTAATTGCTCTGCTGGGTGAAATCCTGCCTTTATATGTACAAGTGTTCTAAACCCAGCTCCTTTCCAACTCCACTAAGGCAAGTCCAACTTACCTACCACACTGCTGGCTGTAGCAGCTACGCTGCCGAATTGTTATGGTTCAGATCTTCTGCGAGAACAAGACCTTCAATCAGGGGATCAGCAAACCTCTTTCATCTGGTTGCTGCCTTTTCATTTAAGCAGTGAGCGGGGGTATAAAAATATGGGTGGTTGCTCCAGCAACTGAACTGAATGCCCTAGAGATGCTCTGGATTGAGCGTCTTGTGTGTGCCAGCTATTTTTGAGCTCTTCGCTGCAAGCAGGTAGAAATGAAGCATCAAGGTGAGAAAGAGCACAAACTTTGATGAGCAAAGAAAGCATGACCTCATGCAGAAGGACTGTAAAGCAGGGGTAGTGTCAGTCTAGTCCTAGAGTTAGTGGGTGCCTGCAGAGAAAACCCTGGAGGAAATGCAGCAGAATTGGGCTGCAGGGTGTTACAACTAAGAACATGTTCTTTACTGTTTCAAAAAAAAAAAGATTTTTAATGAAAGAAACATCTGGATCAGAAAATGCAACAGGATAAAATGAAAAAAAATTTTTAAACTTTGTTCTCTCTCCAGCCATTCATTCCAGAGATGCCACTGACTTGGAATCAATACGGAATTACAAACAGCACTTCTGCAAATAGATCAGCTGAGGTGATCCTTCAGAAAGTGCACCCAAGGAGCACATCCTTTATCTCTGTGATTCGAGGCAGAGCTGACTCCCACTCTAAACTTGTGCAGTCATCAGTGGCACCTCTGTCTTATATCTAGGCAGGAAATCTTCAAGTGACCCTTGAGAAGGTTTAAGTGGCCCTCTCATGACACCGCCTCCATTCCCCAGCAGTGCTGATAATATTTCCCTTGCAAAAGGCTTTATCTGGACTTGAGAAATTGCATGGGCAAGTGGTTACAGCACGTACTTCTTCCCCACTGGATATCTCCCCTCAGGGTGTTTTGTTCCCCCGTTGCAAGTACTTTCCTCAGCATGTCAGTTTGGCTGGGCAGGAGGACAGAGGGACACTCAAGGCCAAGTGTCGGGTCCTGTATTTTGGTCACAACAACGCCATGCAGCGCTACAGGCCGGGGGAAAAGTGGCTGAAAAGTTGCTCAGCAGAAAAGGACTTGGAGCTGCTGGTGGACAGCGAGCTCAACATAAGCCAGCAGTGTGCCCAGGTGGCCAAGAAGGCCAACAGCATCCTGGCTGGTATCAGGAGCATTGTGGCCAGCAGGAGTAGGGAAGAAATTGTGCCTCTGTACTTGGCACTGGTGAGGCCTCACCTCGAGTACTGTGTTCGGTTCTGGGCCTGTCACTACAAGAAGGACATGGAAGTAGTGGAGCATGTCGAGAGAAGAGCTACCAAGCTTGTAAGGGGTCTAGAGAACAAGTCCTATGAGGAGAGGCTGAGGGAACTGGGAATGTTTAGTTTGGAGAAGAGGACATTGAGGGGAGACCTCATTGCCCTCTACAACTACCTGAAGGGAGGTTGTAGACAGGTGGGTGCTGGCCTTTTCTCCCAAGTGAATAATGACAGGACTACAGGAAATGGTATGAAGTTGCAGCAGGGGAGGTTTAGACTGAATATTAGGAAGAATGACAGAGTGGTCAGGCACTGGAACAGCCTGCCCAAGGAGGTGGTTGAGTTCTGGAGGTATTTAAGAAACGTGTAGATGTGGCACTTCAGGGCATGCTCTAGTGACTGCGATTGTAGGGTTTGGGTTGTGTTTTTATCTGTGGCTGGACTCAGTGATCTCAGAAGTCCTTTCCAACCACGACAATTCTGTGTGTGATTCTGTGTGACTCAAACCTTGAAAACATTTTGTGCCAATTTGTAAGAAAGCAACAGAGAAGATGATTGTTATGAAATCTTTGCCAGATGGGAAAGCTCTTCATCAAGAACTCTAGTAAATCTCCAGCCATGTGGGAAAAAACTTCCCTTATGCGAAACTGTCGTAAACCAGACTCCATAATTTCATCACTTGCCCAAAGAGAGGGCACTGAGCCCTGTTTCTGATCCTGGACGAAGCAGCATAAACTAGGAACAATTTGATCAAAGCCACCAGAGCAGCAGAGGGGAAAGCCCAGCCCAGCAGGACTGTGATGAACATCTGGCTTGATGAAATAACAAAATCTGGACCAAATGGGTTTCAAGCATCTCCCATTGATAGCTATTTTAGTCTATGAAAAGATAGCTAATAGCTATAGAGATGTTCTTAAATTATCTGAAATGACTAAAGCCACCATCCCTGGTGAGAAAGCCTATTGAGCAAAGTGCTGTACGCACAGGCTTTGGAGTACTTGAGCCCAGAACAGCTTACAGTAAAGCATCTAAGAGGATCCAGGATTTGCCTGTTCCCTCTCACTCGAAAAGAGCTGATCTTGGCCAATTTAGCTGTATTAATACGAAAACCTTCTTGCTGACAGGTGTTCAACACTGAGATTTTTTAAAATGCCAACTCAGATTTTTTTTTGCATGTGTGTGTGTGTCACTAGGTTGCATTGCCAAA
>VXBJ01004827.1:255295-383534 GCA_013400055.1 Nycticryphes semicollaris | reverse complement strand
TTTGTGGTTTTGCAGGTTTTTTTCAGTCGGGTTTTGTTTTGTTTTGCTTGTAAATAGAGAAAAATCCAAAAGCAAAACTATGATGTTTGCAGATATCTGCTTCATTTCAACTGATAGTCAATTAGCACAACTCTGCTCAGCACCACTGCAAATGAGGACATAACCACTTAGCACAAACCGGTCTTACATCCACTAAGCTCATTTCATGCAGGCTGCTAATCAGCCATTGGATGGCCAGGGTCACGTTTTTGTTTTGCTAAGTTCCTCTTCTTCACCTCCTAGCTATGCAGTCATGCCAGGGCTCAAAAAATATACAGGTGGCACGTCCCAGCCTGCAAAATTCCTCTGTCGTCTGGAGAAAAATGGTAGTCCTGGATTCCTCCTTATTTCTTGGCAGTCCCTGGTGCTGTGGCTTGGATGATGGAGGAGACAGCACTGTGACTCACATGGTTTCACTGGATCTTTTGAGGCCTTGATCTAAAGGTGTCCCAATGCATGAGCTAGGCTAACATCCCAGATCAGGAAAAACTGGGCACCAATGGCAAAGGAGATCCCATTGGCTTGGGAGAACAGATTTCTCCTTCTGCGTTGTAATCTGGGAACCTGCCTCTTCCCTGTTCTTATCTCTTTAGTTTCCTGTGGTTCTTTGCACCTTGCTCATTACTCATCTCATGGTGACGACTTCTGCTGGCTGCTCCTTGGCAGAACCTTGCTGCTTAACAGCCCCATCCATGTACTGTGTTGTACTGGGATTTGTTAAATGGCTTTTGTGTTGCCTGTTAATTCTTATCCATACATCCTAGTGAGCTCTGCTCTGGCTTCTACCAAGTGCTTTTGTTGTCCTTGGCCACAGGAATAATGAATGGCAGCTGATAATGAACTGCATGTGCATGAGCAATGAAATTGAGCCCTGCTAAGCAAACTTATGCCCAGGACTCACTAGCTGTGCCTGAGGTTTCATCAAGGATTATTCCCATTTCCTTGTACAACTGGTGATTTCGTTGTGGATGGCGTGGGCAGTAATGAGAAATTATTGCATCAGTAACTGAGCCGTTTGCTGCCAACCTCCTGAGCATTGCAGGAGCCTTGCCAGCAGGACTTGGGGCTTAAGGCAGTGCTTGACATCTGGAGCAAGGCATTCGGGGGTTATTTATCTTAGGTTTTTGTTTTTTTTTTTTTACCTCCTGGTATTAATTAGTCATTGTGATTGGGTTTGTTCCCGAGGAGTAGGGACCCCCGCACTCTGCACGTGGCGTATTTCCATGTGTGTAGCCTGGACTGAGGCCGGGCTGAATTTGGATGCACTGATGTGAACCTGGGCTGACCCAGCTGAGGGCCATGGAGTTTCTCTGCCTTTACACTGGGGAAACTGAGATCAGGGTTTGGCCTGTGCTTTTTAACAGTAACCGATGGCAGGAAGGAGGGCGTGAAGTTCCCTGGATGCTCTTGTTTCCAGCCAATGTATCAGCAATAAGGTATTGACATTTTTATTTCTTGGCCCTGAGCTGGTGATGACTAATGAAGGCAGGGGGTCTGCCTGTGTGTGGGTTCAGGCAGCAAAGACCTGGTCCCCGTCAGCCTGCACCTCCCGACCAATCCTCCTTCTTTCCATGACAACTGGTCAGTTAAACAGACCCTCCAGAGCTGACGTCAAGGGTCAGGGATTTGGCCACTGAATAATTATAGCAATAAAAATAGCATCCCCTCCCCACCCCTTCCTTCCCACACGCTCCTGCTGAATCCTGGCTCATAAAAGTCCTTTTTTTTCCTTTCTTGGATGGGAAGCAAAGCCCACATGTATTAGCTGGAACATATGGCAGAGTTTGGCTGCAGCCCATCAGTTGCAAAGGCCAAATACTCACTTGTAGCTTCTTGTTCACCTACAAAAAAAGAGCAGAAAAACACGTTCTTTCAGGATTGGATGAAAGGCTGAGTCTGTGCTCATGCTGAGATGGGAAGCAGATAGGGTTCAGGACAGCATGCTGACCATGCTGGCACACCGAGAATCGTGTCCCCTCACAGCATGGAGGTGACAGGCTGGCCATTGAGAAGAGGTCTGGTGGCAGCTGCCACCACCCTCCGCTCCCTGCCATGATACTGGTTCTCAGGTCAGGTAGGGTTTGCAGATGGGCTGCTTGGGAAAATGTCACTAGCACCAGGAGGACAGGGCAGCCAGGAGGTTTTAAACGTGAGGTAGCAACTGGCAGGAGAAATTTCTGTCTTTATAGCACTAAAAGTTTTATTGAGAGTGAGGAGAACATCTAGGAGGTGACAGAAAACCCTTGGAGGAGAAGAAAGTGAAGTGACTTGTCAGAAATGGACTGTCTGCACCACCAAAATCTATCTCTGTCACATCAAAGCATAACGTCAGATTTGTGAAGGGAATGGTTTCCCTGAACATGCTAAATAACAGGGGCCCCTACAGGAGATGCATTCAGTGCTCAAAACCTGGGATTTAGCTCCAAAACCAAACACATATTTGTGCCTTTAAAAAAATCTGCTTTCCACTAGCAAATTGCATCCTAAGAGAGTGGGGTTATAACTTGGTAGCAGATCAGAAGCATATTTTGGGGATGCTTTTGGCTCCAGGGAGCAGTGCAAGGTGCTCTGTCGCTTCTCTTCCATCACTGGCTTTGCTCAGGGCGATACCACACTGTGTGCAGTCACTCTAGGGCACATGTATGTCCAAGCTATTTGTAGCATTGAGAGTGTGGGTACCACAGTGTGGGGGTGGTATAAGTGGGGTTGGACACGACAGGGCCATCAGGAATCACTGCAGCTGGAATGGCGATTGATGGTAACGTACTTCCATGACTGTTCGCTGACTCGCACAAGGCTGGTGGGTTTCTGCCCTGGCAGAGCCAAACTTTTACTTGTCACATCACCAAGCAGCATCGTTCCTTCCTTTGCATGGAGGCCCTTTGCCAGGTCCTCTGCTTCTCTTCAATGCAAAGGCACCCTGGGTCTGGCGCATAGTCCTCTCCCTCCCAGCAGATGGGGATTTTGCAGTGGAATTTAAACAAAAGGAATATGAGAAAAAAATCACAAAAGATATAGTTAGACACAGATATGCTGGTTCCCTTCATGTTTTTTTCTAAAACAGCTGCAACGGTGGCCTTGATCTCACATTGTGTCCCTGTGAAAAGATAAGCCTGAGATCGTGGTGTGTCCTGTCGAGGTCAGAGGAAGGAGCACATGAATCCAGAGGGCCTCCTGCCTGCAGCTTTGCTGCAAAAACAAAGGGTGGACAAACCCTGCAAGAGAGTATTGCAGGTAGGGCACTGCTAAACCCACAGCTCTTTGAGGTCAGGGCTGGACTCCCGAGGGTGTGAGGGGGAGATGTGCTGAAGTTCATAGCCCAGGACTGTGGGTGCAACTTCTTTTGAAGATGGAGCCAGCTGTATTCCTTCCCAGAAAAGATCAGTGTGGTATAGAAATGAAAAGTTTGGAAAATATCCTTCAAAATATTTGCTGAAGGTGTTGCTGTGACTGCCCAGGGTCTGAAGCAGAGTCTGTTGGTTCCCTTGCTTAGAAAACTCTGTTTTTTAAAGTGGTTTCTGCCAAGGCACTGCCTGTTCTAAGTCTTGTATATATATTCTGGGGCATCTGTGTCCTAAGTTACTCCCTCTCGGACTATTTCAATGAAACTTTGCAGTTTCTCATCTGTTTCCAAAGAGAGGAAGAGCACTGACTTGTGGTACATTGCACTGTGCCACTGCTGGAAAAAACTCCTTCATGCAGGGCTGCCAGAGTCATACAAAGGATCTGTGATTGAACGAAATACCTTAGTGACGGGGAGGAAAGAACATTGTGTCTTATCCTCATTTTTCATACTTGTAGAACTATGTAATAAGTGGATTTTTTTAATGCACTGGTATTCCTGAGATGCTTCGTTGAAAAAAAAATTTCCATTTTGTTCTTGAGAGTCTTTCTAGGGATAAAAATGGCAAAAGGACTTTTGGAGAAGTGATTGTGATACGGGATTGTTTGTAATGACACTATTAAACCTCATTCTGTATTAAGGAAGCTATAACAAGTTAAAAAATATTATTTTCAGAGGGTTCGCCTCACCAATGTCCCTTTCAGATGTGTTCCAAAGCCTCCTACCTGCCAGAACAGCTGGTCTCTGTGGCACAGGTACTGAGAACAGACAGAAGTTGTCTCACATGTGGGCAGCGCTGATCCGAGGGAAGTGTTTGCAGGCTGTTAAGCAAGAATTGAAAGATGTATGGATCTCTGAAGTTGAGTGAGGGACGGTTGTTTATCTAGAGGGGACTCGCATCGTTTTTGGGAAAGACTTCTATTATTTGGTGGTGTTCTGAAGTCCTGCTGATCCCTTGTGACAGCAGGAGGTTGGGGCAGGGCCATCTGCAGCCTGAGTGAGAGGTGCTGGTGCATCTTGTGCTATGAGTTAATGTGGGGTGCTGGAATGACTGCAAATCCCTCTTGTGGGCTGCTGAGGAAGCTGGTTTGCGGCCTCGCAGGGACTGCTCAGCACTCACCCATCAGGATGGGCAGAGGGTACCCATTTCACACAGGTCCATGCAACTGTGAGGTGGGTTGGCATGGTGCAGAAGGGGTTAAGTCCCTCCAGGTTGTTTCCAAATGGGCTCAGCTGGGGAAAGAATGGGTCAAAATACAGCTCCCAGCACCAGCATCACTGGTGGTTGTGTGGACCAGGACACCTGACAGCAAGCACAGCCTCCCCACGTGGACAGCATGGCAAGAGTTGAATGGCTCTCATGTTCCATCACTTCTGTTCTCTTTGCTTCCAGTACTGATGTCTTTTGGCAGCTGGTAGTTCTCCTCGTCTCTTGGTTGGCAGCCACACTCCGTTTCCTTTAACAGAAGTGTTGCATCCTGGTGTCTGGATACTGGTGGCTCTACTGCTTCCCCAGAGTCGGTGCTCCAGGGTCAGTTGCGGACACGCTGGCTGTGACTTCCCTTTCAACTCTTTCTCCAGCCAGTCACCTTGGCTCACTAGGGTGCTGCTAATAAAACTTGATTTCAGTCTGGATCATTTTCTAAAGTGGGCAAATAGCAAATAAAACAGCAGTGTGTCGCTTTAGGAAGCAGTTTGTCCACTCTGCAGCTGTTGACTGTGCGGCCCTCTGTAAAGCCCAGGCTGCACTAGGTGCTGCTACATGCTTCTGGTAGCAATCTGTGAGCATGTTCTGCAGCTAGTAAGGATGCAAATGACATCCCCAGGCTCTGAACCCTCTTTATATCAGGCAGTCATCTCCAGCAGTGCCCATACAGCTTTGCCTCTTTGATTTGCCTGCTGCCTGTGCACCCTGCACTCCCATCTGCCTGGCTGCTGTGGCAGACCAACAGTGCCCTGGTTTAGCTGCATGTGCATCCACAGGGCAGTTATTCTAAACCTGTTTGCCCCAGTGCTCCTTATCTGACTGACATCCATACCTGTCCCATAGCCTTCAGTCAGGTTGCAGCTGAAGTCTGGCCCAGTTAGGTTTCACGCAGCACTTCCACCTGCTCAGTGGAACTGAAGGTGTTGCACCCCTGGTTCTCATCAGCACATTTCTTGTGCTCTCCTGCTGCTCCCGTTTCTGTGTTTTGTTCTTTCCCAGCCATCCTTCCTGCTGCTTGGTTTGCCCTCTACCACCCAAAATGGCTGAATCTTTCTGACTGTGACCTGAGCACCCCTAGACACGACTCGCCACCATAAAAAGGGGCAGATCCTATACGAACTTGGTGCTTTAATGCTGGATTTAGAGTCTCATTACAGCAGCCTCAATGACTTAGGTGTAAACGAAACCACAACACGTGACATTGGTGACCACCCTCTGAGCCCAGTTGTTCCCCAGTGCCTGAGTGGGTAGTTCAAGCCTGGATGATGGGAAGGCTGCAGTGAGTAGTGTGAGAGGAGGTGCCTGGGGGAGGCAGCTCTTCAAGGTAGTGGTTAGTAAAGAACAAAGCTTGTAGCTTCCCAGCTGCCTGGGATGTGCAGGGGAGCTTCAGTTTTGGTGGCTGGCCTCACCAGGGTGACAGATAAAGCTTGGGGAGTTGAAATATTCTATGATTCTTTGAATGTTCCCAAACTCAGGTCTGAGTTTAACAAAAGAGATCTTGCCATTTTAGGGGACTCATTCCAGCCTGATTACTGTTTGGGTTTTAGATGTTCAACAAAACAGTCCCTGGAAAATGACTTTTGCACTGTAACACAAGGCTTCCCTCAGTGGGTTTTGTTTTTTTTTAAGTCCAAATCACTGTTATTTTAATCAGTGTACTTCTGTTTTCCAAATCTATTTTTGAATCTTTGCTGTGAAATCTAGCGAGATTATAGACTCCTAAATAAACCGTTTTTAGCCTCTAATGTTTTTTGAGTCAAACCAAACCAGGTAGAGAGGCCTGAATAATAATTTGCCTGGACTTTTTCTTTGAAAGTTATAGTACTTAAAGCTGTCACTGACTTGCCTGGAATCAATGCGTTTGATTATCTTGGAAAACACAACATGGAAACCATACTGTCCTTCATGATGTATTAGATAGGAAGAGTTTGCATGCTTCAGGCTTATTGTTTACATTCTTGTTGATTTGCTTTTATTTTACACTATGGATGTTACAGTTCAGCTCCCAAGTGGAATTATCAGTGGAGTCAGGCAGTGGAGCCGTGCTCAGAAAGGAGTCCAGTCCATGCCATCCGTAGGGATCTTCTGTGCTGCTCGTTGGGCTTGCTTTGGTATTGCAGCCAGCCCATGCTGAACGGCAAAGTCCTGCTAAGAAAGGTTGACAGTTGTGCTCTTGCGTGCTCTGGGTGTGTGTTTGGGTCCATGTGTGTGCAGAGAAGCGTGCAGCTGGGGTGATGAACAGAAGAACCCTTCTGGTGCGTTCCCGTGCTCCACACCTGAGACGGGAGGGACTGCTCAGGTGTAAGAGCCAGGAACACTTGGCCCTGTGCGTAACGGGTTATTGCTGTGGGGTAAGAATATACTCAAGCCTAGAAGGAAGCATCTTTGGGAAGTGATCAGGATTACGGTGCCAAGTGAAGCAGTGTTCCGGTGTAGTTATCAGTGCTTTTAGGTATAGCTGGGTCAATAGTGTCCTACGTGAAACGCTTCACCGTCCATCTTATTTAAGCTATTTGACACCCAAGTTTGGAGATAATCCTCAACAACTGAAGAGCTAAGCCCAGACAGCTGAGCTTTCAACCCCATTTTATTTTGTTCTGTTTGCTTGTGGGGCCTGGGGTAGGAAAGGTAGAATTGGGTGAAAGACAAGGAGGGGAGAAGCTGCTTTTATTTTCATAATTTTTCTTATGTGCCAGGAGGGCTGTGAAACCTCTTGGAGGTTTTCCTTCTAGATTCTCCTGTTGCAAAACTGCAGTAGATTTAGGCTGTGCTACACTCTCCCATTTATGTGCCATCTGCTTAGTGCTTTAGCAGTTCCAAGAGTGAAGAACTCGATCTGCTGTTACTTAGCATTAGGAGTCATAAAACAGTGCTCGGCTATCTCTTGTTTCAGAGCCAGGGTGCTGCTCAGTGCAAGCACAGGCTTTCTCCTGCTAGTGGCTGGTGACAACAGAAGGATGTCAGCACTAAGGAATTTCAGGCAGAGACATGTACCACATGCTGCTGGAAATAGCAAGGTTTGCGGCCTCCTGACTTGCATGCTTTGATCTTGGTCCATCCTGAGGAGGACTGTTCTGAGTGCCAGACTGTGCAGTAAGTTGATAATGAATTTAGCAGGGTGTCCTCACAGGTGTCTGGGTTGGCAATTTGTTGATATTAGCAATAAAGGTTGTAGTTTTATACTGTGTAAGGGCATAGGTGTGTCTGAGCTGGAGGTGGTTGGTATAACTGGAAGTGACTGTGACTTAGCTTAACGTAGAAAGAAAAAGTTAGCTGAGTTGGGGCTCACACTTGCTGTGGACTTGCCTACGTTGGTTCTGATGGCTCAGGCTGATGCCTGATGACTTACTGAAGCACAACAATTGCCTTGTACATTGAACCATACATTTCAATCCGGCGTGTTGAGTTTTCATTTTGCACAGTGCTCAGCTGTGATCTGGCTGACCATATTTATACATAGCAACAGCCTGATGGCCCCAACTGTGTTTGATTTGGGAGTGTGTGACCCAGACAAGTGCTGCTGTGGCTGCTGCCAACAGTTCATGAGGCAGGACAGAAATATCTGGGACTGGTCCATTCCAGCCCATGATTTTGTCAGTTCAGGAGCAAAAGGGGGGAACCAGCTCTCCATGCCCTGATGTGCCCATCTGTGGAGTGAGTCTGATGAGCAGTAATCAGGCACTCGGCCTTGTAAGACATAACTGACATCACATGTTTGGACAGTGTCAAATGTGCTGCATGATGTCTGTGCACTGCGAGAAAGCTCTGACGGGAATAGCATGCATAAACAGTAGCAGATTAATTAAAGATGTCCTGTACTGCAGGAGAAAAGCCCAATTATGGAAGTAGTTTATTCAGAGTCAGTAGTACTGCCTGGCTTGGTAGCAGAGCATGAGCTAACTGTCCCTTAGGTGGAAACTGGTCATACAGCAGTGTGAATAGTCACAACTGTCCTGCACCTGAACATATGTGACAGCCATGCAGATCCAGAAACGGGTCATCTTCAGACATGGCCCTTCGTTAAAGCTCCTTCTCAGGGAGCAGTACAGTGTCTGTGTTTCAACAGCACCGGACTCCATACAGCAGACATTTGTGGTTAGGTATCCCTTATTACCTTCACAGAGATCTTTTTTTACTTCAGGACCTTTAGTATATTTAATTCCAGATGTTTTTCCCTGAGCTGCTGCTGCTGCTGTTTAAAGGGCCCTTAAAACCTGATGACATCCCTGGGATCTGGGGAAAATTGAGTATCTCAGATGAGTGAGCGCTCTTAATTATTAGCAGGCTGCAGAATAATGCTTCTCCTTGTTTGGCGTCTTTAAAGCCTGATAGGATCACTGTTGGAATTGTGACCCAAGGGGGTTTTTTTGGAGTCATTCCTGAGTTACAGAACACTTTCTGTTTGAGACCTGAGATGAATCTGGAAAGCCATCTGGCTTGTCCAGGGGCAACAGCTTTCATTTTGCAGAGCAGGATGCATCTGGCTGGGGATGAAAGGTGAAGTGAGGGTACTGAATGTCCTGGTCTTGGTCCTGTCACTCTGTCACAGAATCTGCCCTGCACACCTTTGTATTTCTTTTTGCTGAGCCTCATCAGCAAAACCTGTACAATCGGTATGAGCTGGTGCATTAAGGAGAGTCAGACCCATCTTCCTCTGCTGTAGTCCAGGCGGCTGAGGGACTGAGCAGGGCTGACAGCTTAACCTCTCTACAGCTATGTTGCTTGAGGAAAGTTGCTGAGAGTGACTCTCCCTTTGCAGTGAGACTTTATCTATTTTTTCATATTGCTTTGCTTTAAAAGAAAAAAAAAATCACTGCTGGAAAAATAATTATTTCAACATCCACTGAGAGTTTTTTGGAAAGAAGATCCTCTGCTTAATTTCAAATCCATGGAGTGAGCTGTAATTTCAGCTCCAGAGCATGTTTCAGCTTGTCTTCCTCCCATGGGAGATTCAAAAGAGAAATGTAAGTGAGAAAAGTGGTGCAGGGAACAGAAACGACAGAGGAATATGAGGGGAAAGGAGTCACAGCATCAAATGAGCTTGGCAGACTGCACCAAAGTGGAGGAGGAGGTCACAAGAAAACCATCCTCTTTTGAGGAGGATGAGTAGTGATGGCTTCGATTTGTCTTGAAAGGAGGAACTTGTGAAAAGGTTGGATTTGAGCTTCTTTGTGCAGAAAACCAGAGCAAGAGTTTGTGCTGGGACTGAAGCAGCCAGCCAGGCTCTGCTGCAGCTGGGAAAGAGGGAGCTGATGGTAATAATTTGCAGGGTCTTGATGCTGAACAAAGCAAATGTTTGTCATTTGTGTCTTTTAACTTGTTAGATATCTTGTCAGTGTCTCGGTTTTGAAGGCCATGTAGCTTTGCTTCCACTCCTGTAAAGCCTGTGTGCTAGGTCTCTGGCAAAGCCAGCACTGTCAAATGGGGGATTTGGTCCTTCCCCTGGGAGGGACAGGTCCCCCAGGCCAGGCAGACAGAGAGGTTTAGCCAGGGTTACTCTCAGGTAGTGCATATCAGGTTTTTCCCACCGCTGAAACATGCCCAAAATTTGAGTTTGTTTGTTCAGACCCCTCTAGAACATTTCACATTTATAAAATAACCTATCTTTTGTAGGGCATTTCTCTTCAGCAAGCGGCATAGACACATTTCTGAATGACAATTATATGTACTGTTACAGAAGGAAACTCGTGATGGAGCTGGTTGGTCTTACGATGGCTCCCAGGTTGACAATTGGGAGCATCTTTGCCTGTTCATAAACACTTTCTACTACCAAGTGAGGATTTCCAGGAGCTTTTGGCCCTCTGTGCTAGCAAAAGGGTTACATTTTCCTGGCATAGGATGCTGTACCCCAAACTCTGCTTTGCCTGAGACATACACCTTTGTATCCAATTACACAAGTGTTGGTATGTTGGATAGTTCTGTGTTGTCTTGCAGGGAGTCTTGTGGATCTCAGAGCTTGCTTGTGTGCAGTCATGGGCACAGAGCTTGAGGAAATAAAATAGCAGTTGTATTCCTTGAATCCTTCAGAATTCCCTCACTGGAAGAAAACTTGGCAAAAATATGGCATCCTGAATTTGTAAATGCTTGGTTCTTTGTTCGCATTTGCTCATATCCCTGGAGGAATGAAGTCATCTATTTGATTTGCCCTGCTGCTTCACACTCCTGCTTATGAATGGTAGGGAACAAGACTGGGAGTATGAATAGCCTGGCCGCATGTGGTTTTGAAAGACGTGTTCACTTGCACATTAGTGTCCGGATAAAGTAGCTGGCTCTGAAATCCTATCAGTAAGGCTTTTGAGTAACTTAAAACCTTTCTAGTAGATGCTTAGAATTTCTTCCACTCTGACATTGTGTAAGCCCCTGTTGAAGTTTCATTACCTCAATAACCACAGAAAAGCAGCCAGCCTTTTCACTGAAATCTTCCCCACAAAGGTTTGGATTCATTTTCTTTTTTTTTCTTTTCCCTTTTCCTTTTTCCTTGAATGCAGAGCATAGCTTATTGTGGTTTAAATGCAGGGTAGAAGGCCAAGACCACATATGGATCTGAGTGGCAGTCGTGCTAAAGCCGGAGTATGAATGTGTCTTGTCCCCTGGCTACGTCTGTGCATCTCTGCACTAAATATGGAAGATGGCCCGTATAATTTTCAACATAAGGAGGATATTCAGTGCTTTCTTTAGAGTGGCTTATAAAAGACCAGTCCCAAACAGCTGCCGTTTCATGGGCCATTCTTGGTATTTTCCATGCTTTAAATAAGTCCAGACCTTTGTGCTGAGCTCTGGTGGCAGCTCTTGCTTCACACTTTACCCACTTTCTCTCCAGAAGTTGTTCCCCACAGACCTCCAGAGGCTCATGTGTTGCTTTAGGGGATTCACTCCTGGGTCACCAGGACATCATGGTGCAGACAGTCACAAGATTTCTCCATCACTTCTTCTGTTGGGTGCAGGTTTTCTGGCAGAGAGACTTCAGCTCTCCCCCGAATGGCAAATGTCCTCTTTGGTGTGAGCATCACCTTCCCATGTTCACCACCAAGAGCCATCAAGGTTTCTTCCAACCTGACTGCTCCTGCTATTTGTAATGTAGACAGGAAGAGCTACCCAGGAACAAAAGAAATATTTTTGCCAGCTTTTCATCCTGTCTGGTTTCACACCAGGGGACTGGTACAGCGTATGTCACTGCTACGTAGAAAGCCTAAAATCTCCTTTTCAAAATTTTGGGCAAATCTCTGCTAGCAGGCAATGCATGCAGCTGGTGAAGACTTTTTGTTGCCGTGGGATGCTGCTAGGACTCTTTAGTATTGGGAAAGATTTTAATTTTTTCATTTTGCCCTTTTTTTTTTTGAGTGGCCTGAACCCAAACGACTGAATTCAATAGTAAACTAAACATTGAGTGAAAAGGTTTTTATTTGAATCCCTGAACTCTCAATTTAAATCTGTCAAGTTCCACTTGCCAACACTTGGAGAGAAGCAAAGATCTTTTTAGACACCAGGCAATGCATTATATGTGTCTCCCCAGACACTCTCATTTTAATTTTCTTTTTCTATTCAGGCATCTATAAAATTAAGGGATTATTTTCTTTGGCACAAGATCATGCCTATTTTCAGAAGCATCCAGAGAGGCTCTGAATGGTGCAGTTACTGCTTCTGGGGGAATCGGTGCCAGGCAGCTGCTCTTCATTTTTAGGCAATTTAAGAAAAGTTCATAGTGCTTAGCTGATGTTTTATGTTTAGTAAAGTCTCTGTTTTCCCCCTCAGAGCTTCATTAATCACATTATTTGTTGCTTAAGCAGAAAGGTAGCTAGTAGACAGAAATGATTGATGGTATTTTCTCATATTTGATACAAAGTTGTTGGAGTATGAAAAAAAAATGAGATGACATCTGGGTCCTGAGAAAGAAAAGCTGTTACTTCCGTCTGTGCTGTGGGGCAAGTCCAAGGCCAGAAGCTTACCTTAGCTGAGAGAATAAGCACACCAAGCTCATCTAACAGCTTTTTTCTTTCACTGTGGTGAGGCCTTTTTTTTGTTTTTTCTCCACCTAATGATTTTTTTTTGTGTGTAATCTGCACAGAGCTAGTGTATGGTTCTGCACCTTGCTGGTGGATGGGTTGCTCAGGGCTAGTAATGGACGTACAGAGTTCTGGAGTTGATGGACTTTCATCTCAAAGAGCCTGCAGTGTTTGCACTGGCATGGTTGATAAGTGACTGAGAGTGTGCAAGTTCAGGAATGTGCAAGGAGGAATGGGAGTTCCCTGTTCTCAGTTTGTCACTGTGGGCAGAATCTGCTGGGCATCAGACACCTACCACCCCAAGAAATGAAGACATAGAAAGAGGCTAGAAGTTTGATCATATGCTTTGCCACAGATCATACCACTGCTCATTAGAATTATTCAGTTTTGAAGACTAAAAGGCCCCAGTGAATTTCCTTCCATAGAAAATGCAAAAAAAACCCAACCCAAAACCAAACCCAAAGGAGTTGTTTTGACAGAAGGGTAGCAATGACAAATGAACTGCCAAGGCTGCTCTGTGCCCTGCTCTGGACAGCATGGGTCTCTCCAATCACTTGAATTCCATCCCTCTTTCTCAATTCATTTTTAAATTGTTTTCAGTCATGTAGGTACAGCTGTTCATGCTCATGTGCAGGTGAGAGGTTTTGCCCTACACATTTCTGTTGCAGATAACTGGGGAAGGAAGAAGGCTTCCCCTCACTGTGGGTGTCTGGCTGTACTGTGTGTGTTGGCAGGTGGACAAGAATTATCTCTTCATTAGCAAACTCTGAATGTTTTATCTAAACGTGTTGTGGGGGTGGCAGGTGTGAATTGCTGCCTGTAATTCATGTTGCATTTCTTCTGTATCTCCTTCCCACGCCAGATGCTATCTGGTCCTTCAGTGCAGCCACTTGTTTCCACTCTGTGCTTCTGGTTAGACCTAACCAAATCCACAAGCCGGGTGTCAGAGGGAAATAACTTTTGATCTTTCCTTAATATTCCCAAGACGGAGGATTGCCATGTCTTTCAGTGGATGCTGACCTTGCCACCAGGTCCCTCTCTGACTGTTTCAAGTGTGTTATGCAGTAGACAGGACACTTAAACCATTTTACATAAATCTGCAGTGCTAGAACTGGTATTTCACACTCCCTGCTGAGAAAATCTTGCTGTAATCTGCTAGAAAAGGAAAGTATTTTCATTTCGCCTCCAATATACTGCTTGCTACAAATCTGGCTGTACCACAATTGTGCATTTTTGCAAGGGGAGGAGGAGGCTCTTGGTTACAGCTTGCTGAGTCAATGCAGACGCAGGCCAGAGATGATGTAGGTTGCACCTCAGACTTGCCAGGTTTTTCTACCCTTGCAGACCTCCAAGTTGACCATTGCGGTGTCAGCCAAAAATAGAATTTGGGGAACTTGAGTGATCCTCCAGAGAAAGAGCAGAGGAAGGACCTGGATTTTCGTGTCTTTTCCATAGAGGAAGCATGTTGATCCTATGGTTTCAGGAGCTCATCACCTGAAGTTCTGATGGGTGGCCCTGCAGTGTGTGGGATCCGGGAACTGCTCCAACACTTAGCCCTTCTCTGGGATATGAGGATTGTTGTTCTGGCACTGTGTCAATGGAAGTGACACTGGATAGGTCAGAGTAGAAATACCAGCATGTCTTTGTCAAGAAAGTCTCAAAATGGACCAAACCCTCACTGAGAACCATGTGCTCACAACATTTTGAAAACAGGAGCCTGCAATATGGCATCTCATCCTGTAGGAGGGCAACTAAGTAAGTTTTCCGAAGCCCTGAGCACTGATAGCTGGTGTGAACCTCATACTGAAGTTCCAGAGGCAAACATTGGCGTTGACCTCGTGGAGAACTGATCATCTTCCTGCTTCAGCCTTGGGGAGTCTGGATAATTTCTGGCTGTGACATTTTGGAGGATACTTTCTGGCTGTGATGTTTTGGGCTGTGATGCTGGGGGCACCTGCAGCTGGGTAACCTTGCTGGGCTGCAAAGTTACTGTGGTGCAAGCTCAGAAAGGCAGTTGGGGAAGATGCTAGAAGATCCCTGTATTGTGACATTTGTCCAAAAGACACTGTTTCCGGGAAGAGAGTGACTATACTTCTTTCACAACTTCAGTTATAAGTAACCAGCCTGGAATGGAGCCTGGAAAATACAGAGAGTATTTTCTCTCTTGGTTGTACACAGCCTCTTCATCTTGGCCCTTGAAAAAGAGCAGAGCTCGGGTTTATTTTTCAGCTCACAGCCAGGGCAGACTAAGACTAGTCTGAGACCATGGAAACTAGATCCTTGCAGAAGAAAAATGTAGAGGGTGTTGATTTGTTTTCTTTGCCATTTATCTTGCTGGAGAAGAGGAGGTGAAGGATTGGAAATGAGACAGGTATATCGTCCTCTGACTAATGTGAATTGTCTAGTGTGTTTTGGGATGAATCCCAGTTTCCTTTGGTTATTTTTATCCTAGAAGGTGTGAAGTGCTAATCTGAATTTCGTCAAGAGACTTGTTGATGTTTCTCACGTAATAGATGCTTCAGATGAAATGTGCCAGCATGAGGAAACAATCAGAGGCTCTACGGGCACTCGGGGGGAGAGCTTGAGGTACCAGCCAGGGAGAAGTCTGATGAAAGCAGTGGTGCATGAGTGGTTGCCTGCCTCTGCTGGATGCACTGATCTGGCACTGCAGACTGATTTTCTGCCCCTGTGTTTTTGAAGATACCTGTGACACCAGTCAAATAACGTTTTCTTCTTCTTTTCTGGGTCTATACTATTGGGCTCGATAGGGTGCCAAGGAGCAGCACAAAATTAGAGGTGACATGCTGGCCAACACAGGGCTCCTTTGACTTCTGGTTTCTGGAGGAGGCAGAGTTGGAAGAGATGCAGTTTCCCACCTGGAATTTCCTGTTTGGGTGCTGGGAAGGTTGCTAGAGATTCCGATCTTAATTAAGAATTTTCTTTTTCAATTAAGAACCCTTCCAGATAAACTCAAGTCCCGTACTAGATGTGTCATAAACCCTTCCCTGCAATTCTGCTCCTTTGAAGCTCCTTGCAATAACAGACGATTGACCTACAGTGCAGAAACCCCATTTGGATTTCCTGGTGAGAAAACCTATTTGTCCCAGGCTTTTTGTTATTGCTGTTGTTGCTGTTAGTCACATTGTGTGCACTAGAAAACAGATGATTAATAGCATTGGTGGGAGAGGGAGGGTTGTGCTTGTTTTTTTGTTTTTAGGCAACTGACACAAGAGCAGCTGTATCCAGTTGGTATAAAGGTCTCTGGGCACCTAAGGAAGGACAGAAGAACAGAGAAACTGTTGTGACACTTGCCTGAAATGCTTGCCTGAAAGGTTTGCCTGGCCTCTAGAACTGGTGGCTGTGGGGCAGCCTAGATATGAGATTGGGGTCTGTGCCTGTGGAGCCTCCACTGGATTTTTCCTCTAAGAATTTGCCTGCTTCTGAAATTTCATCTAGGTTTTGTATCCACAGCTCATTCAGTGAGGGCTTCAAAGTGTATTGATGCTCTTTGTGAAGGCTTGCCACCTTGCCTTTGACCTGAAATTGTCACCTCCTCCATCCTCTGTCTTCCTCTTACGGAAATTTATTTATTTATTTATTCATTGGTGACTCCAATCACAGTTTTTTTCAACTCTAGCTTGAGAAAACGCTCTACTTTCAGCCTTCCCTCCTGGGCCAGACCTTTTAGAACAATTTATCTCTCTCTTCCCCGCTCTCCACTCCCCTCCCCAAGTCTGCTGGACTCTATTTACTTTTCCCAAAGCATAAACTTTGCGTTTCTTGCTGCTCGTGCCCTGCAGTGGGATTGCTATGACTGATGTTATTGGGAGATATACTGTTTGTAAGAGCAGCCCACATTCTTCACGCACTTATGTTTCTGCAGAAACCAGATAATTTGCTGTGCGGGTGTATCCTCAGTGTTTCTAAGTCCAAGGCTGGGTTAAAACTACACAGGACTAAAGAGGTATTGTTTTTCCTGGGGGAGAGTGCTTGTGGGAAGGGATCTTCCTACTGAGGGACCTGTCAGATAAAGACTAAGGGGTGATGACACCTACTCAAGAACACTGGCAGCATGTGTAGACGACCAGATGTTTCGGAGGCAATAGGATGGACAAAGGCAGTGTTTCCTGTTAGGGGTATTTTGCTGAGGAAGTTGTATTCAGAGCCAAAAGAGCAAGAGCAGAAGAGTCCCGTGGGTGGTTTCTTGTAGTATTTTTTCCAGAGGAGATGCTGATTTAGTACTTCCTGTTGTTCAGTGTTGCAGTGGGATTACCCAGTTATTGGGGCAGGAGAGTTCATGGTGCTGAGCCCTTTCTTAATTGTGTGCAGTGCAATGGCTGCATGTGCTCTGCTGTTCCAGCAGAGAGGGGAGATGCTAGATGCTGTCTGTCAATCAAATTGGAAAATACAACTCAGTTCGTAAGGAGGAGTCCAGAGAGTAGGGGCAGAGCTGCAGAGTATTACTCTGGCAGCAGATGCCACTCAGGGAGCCTCCTGCAGGGACCTGGTTAATGGGACAAGGTCACATAGCATGGGGACTGAGCTGTCTGCACAGCACCATGAGGCTGCAACTAGTGTTGAGGACAATGAGATCTGCAGTGTTTTACTTAGCGTCCTGTGGTTACCTTTACAAGTAAATTCCCCTCCACTTGGGTAATGAATTATCAGATCCAGACAGAGGAAGTCTCTCATCATTCTCCTCCACTGAGGTAACTTAAATTCTTTGTAAATTAACTTGTTTTACAAACTGGAAGCACAGGATAGAAAAAAAAAGAAAACCAACCCAGTAGTTAAGAATTTCTTCTAAGTACTCCTCAAATAGATGGAAACTTAATATAGGTCAGATTGCTATGCCAAATTCCAACTATCCATATAGGGTAGCTGACTTTCAGCTTTCCTAAATCCCTTCTCAGAAGTAAGCATCACTAAGCAGCTCAACCCATGTGTCTCTATTACAATCATGTCCGTGGATAAAGCCATATAGAATATGTGCTCTTTTTATAAAACCGGAGATGTGTTTTCCAGCTTTCTCCCCTCACATTCTTGTCTCTAACTCCAAAGACAGCTGATAACCTGCCTTCCCTTCATCCTGGCTTCATACTTAGCATAAACTGCTGGTACCTTGTAGCAGACCAGTCTGTAAGTGTGCTGTCATTATACAGTGGCGTCATCATCATCCTTTTCCCTTTTCCCTCGTCCCATCCTTTCCCGTCCTTTTCTGTAGTGGAGTTAAAGTTCATTTGTTTATGGCTGAGCACATTTTGTCAGCCTTCCAAGCAGTAAGTATAGCTTGGCAGGGTGATGCTGAGACAACACGGGCCAAAAATTATAAATACCTTGAAATTAAGGTTGCATGCTCCCAATTTCAGATTTTTACAGGGGAAAAAGTATTGCTTCATGTTACAGAAGGAAAATGGAAGAAGTGGAGAAAATCCAGTGCTTCAAGCAAGGTTTGATCCAAGAAAGGAATCCAAACAAGCGCTGTCAGATTGTGGCCTCTACAGAGACAATTCCGTAAGAGGACGTGAGCTCTGCAATGTGCTCTTGTGTCAGGGGACTTGGCTCTGCTAATGTTGGAGTATGGAGAGACGGGGCCAATTATTACTTGAAGATGTTGTTTCCAAAATGAGGAAGCCTCCTCATGAAGAGTGTTTAGATGAGAAGGCCCTTCCCGTGGATTAGGCAAAGATTTGGGGAGGAGATGGACAGGAGTGGGTGTCCTTCATAGACGTCCTCTGAGAGTGGTGACCAGTCACGCAGAGAAGTGTGCATTGCAGGAAGTCCTGTCTGGAAAGTGTAAATTCTGGCTTGCAATGAAACCTGGGTGGGAAAAGGGCACTTGCGGGTGTGACATTTAGCCTGGGGAGTTTTGGGGCATTCTGGGGTTCATACTGGAGTGTTGACTACCTGGATTTATCCCTTGTAAAGCTCTGAAGTTCTTACCAAGTGCATGTCTGTGCTCCACGATGTCTCAGTGCCTCCCTTGTAAAATAAGGCTTGTAGCCATAGATAAATTCATTGTATTCGGAAAGTCTCATACTACATACATATTAAAAACGGGCAGATACAAACTTGCATAAAATTCTGGGTGACAACTGTTGGAAAGAAATTTTAGTAGGAGATAAGCACTGACTTAGGGGACAGATGATAGTAGGGAGTACGGAAGAGTTGAACTGTTATGTTCCTACTTTGTTAATTGAAAAAATATGCTGGGAATAAAAAACCCCACAGTAAATTTCTATCAGGAGGTGGCCACCAACGTTTAAATGCTCACTTTGGTTTTGCCTTATGGTGTGAGCTAGCAACCCCATTCAGCAATGTTTTAATTAATATGCCAGTTCCCTCCTCTGGAAACCAGAGATCAAAGGTTTTTAGAAAATGCTTCCTTCCCACTGGAGGGAAATTCATAGTATTATTTTTGGAACTGGGGTTACCAGAAGTTTTCCAGGAAGAAAATTGCAAATCTCAGTGCTCCACAGGCCATCTGCTTAATTTCTTCTTTTTTTTTTTCATACATGAGACATTTTGGACCCTGTACGTAGTCAGACAGTTGTGTTGACTGATTCTGACGTGTCGCAGAACAAACACCTTGTAGCCTGGACCAGATGTGGGGAGGCTAACGAGGTGTCTGTAACCAGAGTGTGAAAACCTGAAGCTGCAGCAAAGGTTTGGAATTTGAGGCCTCTTGAGGTAATGGAAATTAGTGCTTTAGGCAGAAGAGAGAGCACAGATTGGGGGGGAAAGTGCTATTAAAGTCAATGAAAGCAGTACATGAATTAGAAATGAGGGATGTTACTTTGAGAGTTGAAGGCTGGATGGAAGGGGAGGTCCCTGAAGAACTTTTAATGATGTTTTTTTATATTTGGTTATTTCAACTGTCGAGCAAACACAGCTTGCAAACATGTAATTTAAATCTGTAGTCGCTTTTTACCTGGAGTGTGATTTCAGATCTTGCACCAACAGCCTGAGCAATGCTTGGTATTGTGATCTGAATCTCTGCACAGTCTGCAGCAATGAAGTGGGTGCTGGTTATGGGCCGTGAGAGGTGACACTTCTCCCCGCTGGTCACATGTAGATGGAAATGGGGATGGTTGGAAAAAGAGATTCTTTTGAAAGCTACCAAGAGATGCTGGATTTAGTTTCTGTCTTGGCAGGAGCAAGAAAACTCAACTTTCCAGCTGCATGCAGTCCCCTCAGACCACTATTACTCATTTTGATGTGCTTTATCCTCCAGCCCCATAACTCATGTGTAGAACTGTTGGTGACCATGTTTTTCTTTACACTTGATCTTTTGACATCTCCCTTGGAGTGTGACAGCCTGTTGGACTGCACAAGTGGCAAGGCAGGAATAGTTGGTCTCATAGCTCTTTGCTTTGCTGAGACTGGATACTTGAAAGGCGTGTGGTGGGGTAGATGTGACCCTGCACACCGTCATCTCAGAGCTAAGGTGAGTCCTCCATGCTCCCAGTACCCATTGGCTCCTTGGGAACTGAACCCAAGGAGCAGTACCAGATAGGAACCAAATGGGGAAACCTGTGGAGCACAGGACATGCAGTGCATGCTATTACCCATGTTGGTGGCCACCCAGTGAAGTGACTTTTAATCTGGAACTTGCTTATTGGTGTTTGTCGTAAGCTCAGGTTGTAAAGCCCTCATCATTCCCTGGGGTGAGATGTGCTCTCAGCATAACATGGGTGCTGTGGGCCGGACTGGTAGGAGAAGCCTGTCGAGACTGTCCTGGGGCTATCAAACTCCTTCCAAATGTGTAAATCTGTGATTTGGAATGCAAAATTTTTATTCTGGCATTCTCCCAGAAGAGTAAGAAATGATTTACCACCCTTTGGCAATACAGGGAAAACCCACATAGCTTGGGGTATATTGCTAACACCCTGGCATTGCGTGTGTTGGCACTATATAGAGAGATAGGAATAATTATTTTAAGCTATCCTTCTTAGTTCAGGGCTTTTGTTTTCCTTTGGGACGGGGCTCTTCATTCATCTTCCTTTGGGAAACTCCATATGTTTGTTTTCCTCTGGTCTGTTTGGCACGTTGAAGCAAAATGATGTGATTGACCTTTAGGGTCACGGATGAAGCCTAGTTTCCGATCTTCATTAATTTAGGATAGCTGCAGGAAAATCTCAGAAGCACTATAGATATTACAGATGAAAGCAGAAACTGAATGGCTTGAAGAGGTTCAGCACTTTGGAAATTTGTAAATATTCAGCTGAGAGAGAAGTGGAGCATGTGTGTATGATAGATTTACTGACTCTCCTTGGAAACCTTCGCCTTTATTAAAGCAGAGGAGGAACAGCCATTACTTTAAAAAAAAACCCAACAAACAAATGAGCAGGAAATCTGTTTGAATTTTGTTTGCAGAGTCGCTGAGCACATAGATTAGGTGGTCTTGCTCTCACATTCCAGTGAAAGTCAAGGCACGGTGAGGAGGCAACGAGACACAGAGCATTGGTGCTGCCTGGGGATCCGTGCTGCTTCCTTGTGGGTCACAGCCAGAGCCATGGCTCCTCGGACACTTACTTTGCAGCTGCTGAAAGCTGTCTGTGGGAGAGTTGCTCAGCCTTTTTCTCAGGAATTTTGGAACATGTTTTCAGCACCACGTGGATCACATGAAGTCCCTGGTTCGCGCTGGAGCGATAAGGAAAGCTGGGTGCAGTTCTCTGCCAGTGCGACTAAGTCCTCCCCTTCAACCCGATGTGCTCGGTCCCTCACGAGGAGAGGGCAGCAATTTCTGAATTCAGCCCCAAAGGACTCAGGAAAGAAACCTCTGCCCTAAGGAATGCCTGCAATAAAAGTCAGCCCAGAGCCTGTGGGACAGGCAGATAAATCCTCCAAGCCTTTGCTGACAGGGACCACTCCATGTAACTGGCTTTTGGTGGCTGGGTCTGTACAACACTAAGTGCTTATTGAGGGTGTTCCTGTTACAGCTCCTGGGCTCTGGTTTAAATATCAGACAGACTCCTGTTTCTTGCAGCATCCTGCTTGCCCTGCCCCTGAGGAAGTCATGGCTGTAATGGAGCGAAGCCACAGCAATTAACTCGAAGGCATGGGGTAATTAGTGACAAGGCTGTTTACATATCAAGCTCTCTTTTTCTGACCCAGTGATTTAGCACATTGAATGCAGCTGCTGGTTTAATACTGGAGCCAGCCTTTTCCCAAGGAACAGCAAACTTGGCTGGAAGAGAACTGCTTAAAAATGTGTTGCCTAATTGCTGTTGCTTAATTAAACAAAAGAACATACTGGCTCTGCATTCTGGCTGTGCTAGAGAAGGGAGCTGTGAGGGGGAAAGCTCGGAGGAAGCCTGAGCAAAGAGGTTTTGTGCAGGTCTCAATGGTCTGCCAAATGCTGCTGAACTTTTTCACAGGGCTGCAAAAGCTGTTAAAAATTCTTCTTTTCCTTGTCCTCTCTTTCCTTTCCCACATTGAGCCAACTCCAAGAGCTGGCAGCTTGGTATGGTATAGATTGGATGGGAAGGTTAGCAAAATCTGGAGGTTTGTTTCTAGCTATTCCCCCCTGGTTGCTTTGAGCTGGAGGAAGGTGGGTGTCCTGTGGCCAGCAAGTCAACGTGGAGCAGAGAGGCACCATGTAGAGTTACCTGCCTGGGTGTGGAAACAGTACGGGTGTGTTTGCATACTGTTGAGTCCTCAGGGGAGAAACACTCCAGGCAGAACTTGTTTCTGCACAGCATCCTGGAAATGAGCTTATTTTGTCACAGCTGTGTTACCCTGATGCTGAAGCTGTGTACAGAATCACAGAATATCAGGGATTGGAAGGGACCTTGAAAGATCATCTAGTCCAATCCCCCTGCTGGAGCAGGAACACCTAGAGCAGGTCACATAGGAATGTGTCCAGGTGAGTTTTGAGTATCTCCAGAGAAGGAGGCTTCACAACCTCTCTGGGCAGCCCCTTCCAGTGTTCCCTCACCCTCACTGTGAAGAAGATTTTTCTCATATTTAAGTGGAACCTCCTATGTTCCAGCTTGCACCCATTGCCCTTTGTCCTATCACTGCCTGTCACTGAGAAGAGCCTGGCTCCATCCTCCTGACACTCACCCTTTGCATATTTATAAACATTAATGAGATCACCCCTCGGTTTCCTCTTCTCCAAGCTAAAGAGACCTGGCTACATTCACTAGCGGGAAGTGCAAGCAGGAAGGTGTTGATGTTCAAACTCAGTAGCCAGCTCGTTTATAGCATTAACCATCTGCTGCAATGAAAAGGCCACGTTCAAGCAGAATATCCGTATGTGGGGCTTGGATACCAGTGAAGTGAGTGGGGATATGAATGAGCGGGTGTAGTCTTCTGCTGCCTGGAGGTAAGTATGTGCAGCTCTTGTGGCTTCAGAGAGCAATTTAGATCCATCTGCAGAAATGCACTGAGCTTCTCCAGTGGTTAAATGACTGTTTAGTCTTGGAAGGCAGGACTGGAACATAAGACCAAAGGTAGATGGATGAGGCTGTGGGTCTCTGCCACCTGCTAAATGCATCGCAGGTAGCGGGGCTGGCTGTGCTGCAACTTTAAATTCCCATTGCCTTCTGCATTACATCTCAGCCCAAATACGCAGGCTGTGCTGTGCTGCAATATGGTTTAATTAGTTTTCCAGACCACCTTTTAATCCACTTATTTTTCAGTAGGCCTGTTTGAACATAAATGAATGTAATTAAATGTGTTTCCCACTTGGACAAAGGCAAGAGAGAGGAAGGCAGCTGCCTTGGAAGGAGACACAGAGGCTTTGAAAACAGCTGCTGTGAGGTGCTCTGATGCTCTTTTCGGAGTTAGTGAGTATCCAAGTGAGGAAGATGCCAGGGAAAATGTGGCTTATGTGAATTGCCTTGATCGGAGTCCTCCTGCTCATTGCAGAAGTGTGTGGGACTCTGCAGGGGAAGCAGTAAGAAAATTAATGTCTCTGGAATCTCAGTTATTGCTATTGCATGTGTGTGTGTGTGTACACGCTGTAGATCTGTTGGAGTTGGATCATCTGAAGAGGTGCTGAGTGAAGAGCTGTCAAGGTCAAGACGTATTCGTGTCACTCAGTGTTTCGCAGTATTTGACCCACATGAGTAAGCTAATGAGATACCTCAGAGTGTGTTATCACTCCAGGACACCGATTGTTTAAGAAACATAGTCACCGACTCCTAAAGGACACTACTAGGTCACAGAGACACAATGAAGTGAAAAAAGACCAAGTCAGAAGTTCAGGTTTCTTCTCTGTTATCTCCTCATGCCATTTTTTGCAATTCCAGTTTAACAACATCTTCTGAGCCTTCATATTTAGAAGGTTATAGTAATATTTTTCCATGGTGCTTGCAGGAATCGGTCTGCAGCTGCATCTGAGCACAAGGAAGAGGCATAGTCCCACTCTGCTCTTTTCCAAGAACCCAGCAGTTAGCAAATTTGCAGGAAAGAGGGAAATCTGCTGTGGACAAAAATAGTTCCTCCTCTGTGACCAACCAGGAGTGGGTGTCTGTCTGGCCATAACATCATCACTCACACCACGCTTTAGCTTGAAACCTGGCAGGTGCTGCCAGAGGTTTTAAGGATACTATTTGAAACATGAGGATGCTTTTTGTATCCTATCAGTGGGTTCAGCTGAAGCTGAACATCCCTTTACCTGCTGTCACCTTCAGGATGTGCTGGGGAAAATATATCGTTTGGTAATGCAGAAGTTACCCACTGTGCAGGATGGTCCTCTATGTTTCCACAGGAGTTTTCAGGGGTGTGAGAGGGAAGGAGCTGTGATTATATGCCTTCCCAGACAATCTGGTTAGGTTCTTCATGTGAGGAAGATGAAAAAAGTTGTGGGTAGGCTGCAAATTCATTATTGATGTGGGATGCAGGAGGATCCAATCATGATGTGAAAGGGAGCATCTGGGTATGAACATAGGTCAATTTTCATTCTCATGTTGCTATGGAGGCACTTGCTGTTGAAGTGTGGAGTCGATTGAACTGGACCAGTGGCAATTCCCTGAAGTACTTTGACTGATGGAGTCTGGTGCCTGCTTGTGATCAGATACAAACATGACATCAACTCTATGGGCCCAGGAAAAGAAATACCACAACAGCTGTTCATGCTTCATCCCTGGAAATGTCAGAACAGCTGGAGCTGCTTGAAAGTACCTCCTGGAACTGAATATTTGGTTTACTTGCCCATCATTTTTGGAGGTGAAGTGGATGTAGTTTCAGTGCCTGAGGTTTGTGTTTTTAGAATTACTGTGAAGAACTCTTGATGAAAATCCCCTGGAAGCTTTGAAAGAAAAAAGCCCAATATTGCCATAAAATCTTCTCCCCAGATCTGGATTCCTCCCTGCAGTGTTCTCCAGCATGCTTCCACCCAGGTTGGCACCAGGTCAGTGTGATGCTGGGGGAGGCTCAGTGTGCCGCTGGGACCAGGTTGGTGGCTGGTCTGCACAGGGGAATGTTATGTGGGCTCCACTTCAGGAAGAGGAAGAGAGGAAGGTAGCCTGAAGGTTAAGGGATAAATAAGCTGTTGATATCCCTAGAACTGACAACTGCTGGCTGGTGGAAACTGATGCATGTGCCTCAGGCTCTGGATTTCTTTCTCTTTTCATGCAGCCTAAGCTAAAATATTCATGCACAGTGAAGCCACAGTGAAGGGTAATTTCTCAGGCTGCAGAGGACTGGTTTTTTTCATCTGGTGGCCAGCAGTGCCTAGGGTCTCTAGCATCTCCCACCAGTGGAGCTGGGACAAGGGGCAGGAGCAATGTTTCCAAGTTCTTAGTGATGTGGAACGTAGCTGGCTTGCTCCATCCCTCCCCGTGGCAGCTCAGTGGAGACAGAAGCCACACTTGGAGAGTTTGCTCACCCCTGGGCTGACAGCAGCAACATCAGTGCTGTGTGCGGAGACAGGGCACAGCTGCTCTGAGCGGGTGAAAGATGAGAAAGCTCTTCAGCCCGCCAGGCCTCTCGGCACAAATCCCAGAGCCACTGACTCAAAGCAGCAAGAGGGGATGAGGGCAGGGGATGAGGGCACGGGGAAGCCATGGGCCCACGAGCCGGGATGAGCTCAGAGCCATCCTGTTCCCTCAGTGAGAGCAGCAGGGCAGAGAGGGGAGTCAATATTTCCAGTCTTGACTTTCACGTTTTATTACTACTGCTTTCAGCAGACTTGTTTGGCAGAAGGAGCTGTAGGGGGGCTGCAAACAATGTCTGCTCACATTTTCCAGCTGTCAGACACTTAATGACATTAATTCCCCAGCCCGCTATTTTTTTAAAAATTATTTTATTTTATTTTCTTCTCTCTGGCACAGCCAGCTGAAGTGCTGCCAGCAGCCAGCTTGACCCAAATCTTGGCCCCCTTTGCCGCCCTTCACCTCCCAGGGGACCCTCTCTGCCCAGGCTGCCCTCCAGCAGCAAAGGGGCTCCTTGCTCCTAGGAAGCAGAGCACTGAGCAGCTGAGGTGGGATGGAGGTCCTTGGTCTTTCCCTCCCCCTGAGGAGCTGTAAATGTACATTAACAAGATGTTCGCGTGGGAGGGAAGTGTCTCCTCCTTGAGAGCAAAGAAATAATTTGATTTGTGTATGGAAAAGGCATCTGTTCTCTGCACAGACTACTGAAAGCAGCAAAAGCCATCTGGTCTTAGCATCCCAGAGAAATGGAGAGGTGGCTTTGCCAGCTCCATCATCCTGCTCACCCACAGCTACTGGTGTCCCTGCCTTTAACCCTTTGTAGCTCCGTTCCTGTGAAGACTGGCAGATTTGCTCTGATCACGCACTGAATCTTCTCCCACCATTCTGGCCCCTTCAGCAGCCGCTGGGCTGTGGGTTCAATCCAGGCTCTGAGCAGGCTGAGGTCTAAGCCTCACAACCTGCATGTTTCCAGTTGCTTTCCTGAGCCCTACTGGTGCTGGGTTGGGTTGACACTGAGCTTAGGAATATGCTAAGCATTGCTGTAGCCCAGTTTGTTCCCTTATTCTTGTGAATTAGCAGGCAATTTATATTCAGTGTTTCCCGTGGGTAAAGGTGGTGGGGAAGAAGATAGAGAGGAAAAAAGAAAAGCACCTTTGGAGTCTATCCAGATCCTTGAATTCTGGAGCTGAGGTACAACATGTCACCTCTTTGACTCTAGGCATAGTTTTCACTTGTTATGGTATATGCATTATATATAAGTGCATGGTGGTCTGTACAAACTTTGTAGACAGTTTGCACGCTGTCACATGCCTGCTGCTGTGTACGAGCACGCTTGTGTGTTTAGATGATAAGAGCTCTAAAGCTTTCAGGAAGCTGTGGTCTTCTGGGAAGGATGGGGAACATCATCCTGAAGATTTATAGTGCCCTTATCCCCCACTGCGGGGTACCTGCTAAGTATGTGCACTCTTATGTATGCTGCTTCTCTCCCATCATGTGCTCTGGATTTTGCACAGGATCTAAGGGGAAAAAAAAAAAAGCTAATTTAGGAACACTCTAGAGATTTTCAATAAGTTGCTTCAATTAATTCTTTGGTATTCCTGCTTTTATTTATTTTTGCTGCCATAGCAGCAAGGAGTCACAAAAGGTCAGTGCTTCAGTTTGTTAATCAGCGTAAAGGCATGTTACCAAACCCTCCCTGCCCCAGAGAGCCCAGGGTCTGTCCGGGCCGTGAGGCAGGTTGGGTGCAATGGACTCAGTGCAGGAGAGCCAAGGCATCAAAGTCTGGCAAATTCTAAGCTGCCATTCTGTCTAGCAGCAAGGAGGTGTCCTTTGCAGGTTTTGATGTAAGAGCAGAGAGCCTATGGGTCAGACTCTTGAGCCACAATTCATTACTGGGGCTAAGTGCCAGCCAAAAGCATTTTTGTTCCCCTGTACACTGAAGAAAGTGCACTTTAATGACTTGGAGGTGGAAAGTGAGGATGTGCTTCCTCCAGCACACAGAGTGGGCAAGAGGACCATCCGGCTCACGTTTCCCAGGGGCTTGCTGTAGTTTGGAGGAGACACTTGCCAAGTTACTAGCAATGCAAATGCAGGAGTGTGGGATGATTCCCGTGGGGTGGTGAGTAGGAGTTGATAGTTTGTACCTCACAAACCTCCTGATGTGCAAGAGAAAATCTGAGGCACTAAGGGCACTTGAATGCTGTCGTTTCTGCAGACTCCACATTATTCCAGTCCACTTCACTTGCGGCTTCTCCTTTTTGCACCATTTCATTTTCTACTTGACTGCCGATGAAAGCAATATGCTATTTTGATATTATTAGTGATAGAAAGGCCTAATCAGACCTTTTCTTCCCTTGACAATATCTGTTCTGCCTGCCTGGGAGCTGATCCAGCCTGCCTGGCCAGTCATGCAGTGGGATTTCCCAAGGGCCATGGCACAGCATCCTCCTCCTGTTCCTGATGCTTGTCCCACTTACCGGGTATGGATGACTGTGGGAAAAAGTGATCCTGACTTTGTCATCATCCTTGCTCTGAACTGACACCTCCCTGGGTTATTAGCTTAGTTCTCAAATCTCAGCTGTGGGCTGAAACTTGGCAGAGACAGTATTTGGGCAAAGTCTGTGTGTGGGACAGGATACAATGGCTTTTCCTGTAGGAAGCATCCTGGATTAGGGACATAAGCACAGTAACAGGGGTCAGGTTTGCCTTGGTTCAAACTGCTCTGAGATGCATACCCTGTAATGACTGTGAACTGCTAACTCCATCAGCTCAGAGCTGGTCCAGACTCATTCCCATGGCCAAGCTCACTTGTAGACTCAACACAAGTGACCTGTCCCCGTTTCCCAGCAGTAAAATTGAGACTGCTGAGGACTGAATTGAGACTGAATGAGGACTTACCTTAAAGGTTGGCTGGGAAAATTAACAAGAGAGGTTCCATGCTGGATACTCTGATTACTGATGCACAGAGGTGCAATTAATTGCTGTGGTTTATTTTGCATGTTAAAGTAGAAGTTAGACTGGCAAATACTGGAGTTATAACATGTGGATTTATGTTGGGAGCTGGGGTAGGTGAGGAGCAGTGACACTTCTCCAAGCAGGGCTAAGCTTACTCTGCACACTGTCCTCATTGGTGTTGAGCTGATGTGACCAAGTCCTTGTGAAAGAGCTCCTAGGGCTTACCAGCACGTGTCCTGGCATCGTGTGAACCACAGCTATGCTGTTGTGGGCTGGCATCATGCTTGGTACTGACTGCAGCCGTGGGCACTGCTCTCAGCTCTGTCCTCACTTAGTCTGTGGTGAATGTGGCTGGATGGGTCCTAGCACAGTGTTCGCTTAGTTCAGAGTGTCAAGTCACTGACGCTCTTACACTTTTTTTCAAACCTTTATTAATAGAAAATGTTTAATCTGCCTAAGCAGACCTCAGCCTGAGGGGCCAGAAAAATGGGGTCTGACTTAAACCGAAACAAAGCAGGAAAACATCTTACAAGTCTAATGCTGGCCTGAACCATCATCACCATGCCTCTGGCTTTCTTCGCAGCAATGTGATTTATGGGCAGGGACCTAGTCCTAGTTTCAGATTTCTTCCACCAGTGTTTGTGGGCTGTCTTCATGCTGATCTGCAGGACCTCCGACTCCTTCTTGCCACTAAATGCATGGTTGAGTCTTGTCAGGCTCATTTGTTATGGTGTTCAAGGTACAGTAAGAAAAATATGGATTTCTCCCTGGGAAACTTATGAAGTTCCCCTCTCCCCCTCTGCAGATGTGGTATAACCATCGAAGTAAGCTGTGGAGTTAACCCTTGGCCACAGAGGGCAGAAGGTGTGTAGAGACCCTTTGTGACCCAGCCTGTCTGTGGTGACGCTCAGAGGCAACCATTGCTTTCTCAGGAGGGTCCCTGCGCTGAAGAAGTATGAGCTAAAGGGGAGCAGAGCCATCGGCTGAGCACCACCCTGTCTGCTTCTGTGTGTCTGTGGTGCCAGGGGAGAGCCAGCCTGGCTGGTACAGCAGCTAGCTGTAGCCAGTATGTAAGAAACAGCTGGATTTAATCTGCCAAACTGAGAGAAGGCTTGGGGAGTGGCTTTGAAGGGACAGGCAAAACTGTAGCATATGTTTTTTGGGCCACTTTACCAGTGGTTGTATTTTGAGCCCCCCTTAGTGCTAGAGATTTGCCATTGACTGTAGTGGTTCTGTGTCTTGATACTTTCCTGCATGTCGACTCACAACCATTCAGCCTTATTTATAGAGGTTGGGAAATACTCAGGGAATATTTTACTTCTTCTAATGTTCTACAGCAGAGGGTAGTGAGGGAAACCTGCCCAGTATCAGCATTAGCAGGACCCTATAGAGCATGTTGACATGCCTGTACAGTCATGTGCCGTGTGCCAAAGGACAGTGTGGACATGGTCATCGCTCCACTTGAGCTGGTGATGAAATCCTGAAAAGGGTGTTTTACTCCTGTGGAAGGAAAGGTCACTTGTCCAGAGCCCATCTCTGCGTCAGGGCAGCCACCATGCTGTGCTCTGACACCTAGAATCATAGAATGGGTAGAGTTGAAAGAGGCCTTAAAGATCATCTATTTCCACCCCGCCTGCCATGAGCAGGGACACCTTCCACTAGAACAGGTTGCTGAAAGCCCCATCCAAAAAGCCTGTGATGCTTTGCACACCCTTTCCCCTTTTTCCCTGCTGGACCTAAGCAAGGAGAGCTGAGGAGGGATTTTCTTTCATTTTGTTTCACCAGCTTTCTAATTTAAGTCTCCCTGTTGCTTCCTTGCTCCAAAACTACTTCTTTGGCAGGGCCAGGAGAGTGAGTCATGGCCATGGGCCGGGATCCTGCCTCCTGCTTTGGCCAGCAGTGCTGCGACTGGTTCAGAGTAGACCTGCTGGGGATGCTCTGGGGATGCTTGTGTGCACCTGCTTGCTGCAGGGGATGGAAGCACTAACCTGGAGCAGGGGGGAGGCTTTGCTGGTGTGATTGAATGAGTAGATTAATGAGCAACAACCTTTATCCTAATGTATGACCCCAGGTTGTTTTCCTAAGGTGTTGCTTTCCAGGGAGTGGGGTTGTGTGCACTCACTTGGTAACTCCAGCAAACTTCTCCCAAAGGCAGGATCACTCCGAAAAGCAAAACCACGTGGGAGATAATCTACACGGAGGCTGTCTCTAACATCATGGGCCAAAAAACGAAACTAGATTGTAAACAAAGCTGTTCCTTAGAGATTGAATGGGTTTTGCAGATTTTGGGTGACTAAGGATAGCCTTTCAGTGAGGCTCATTGGGAATATGGATTTTGTTCTTTCTGCTGATGTCTGAGTATGTGCCTTGTGCCGAATCCACTGCTGAAAGCAAAAGCGCAGTTCTGGTTGGCAATGCTATGAAATCCAAGGTTTCCTGGAGATATCTCTTCTTGTTTCCAGTGTGGGAGGACCCCGTGGGCCAGTCCTCAAAGATTTGGCTCCTGCATCCCACTGCTGAAAAAAAAAAAAAAGCTGGGAAAGTAAATATGCAGACCCTTGAAAAAAAAGCCGGACAATTACGTCGGTGAAAATTCAAGTGGCTGCTTCAGATAAGAAAGAGAAGGAGAGCAGCAGGAGGGAGGAATGTTTTGTTTCTGGTGCACAGTGTTAAAAGCAAACAAAAAAAAAGCCCTCTTAAGAATAAAGGAGACTCTCAGTAGTACTGTAGCCTGTTTGAAACATGCAGAACTTTCTCCACAACCTTGAGGACTCCCAGACTAGCTTCAAGCATCGCATGTGCCGGCCAGACAACAATGAATCCTTTGAAACATTTTGGGTCAGAGTACTGTTTTCTTGGAGGGAGAAAGGGAAGGGAGGCTGCTGCTCTGGTCTTGTATCAGCAGCTGTCTGGGGTGAGCCCCACATGCAGTCTGTGGATGGCAGGGCTGGCTGTAGCTCCTCTAAGCAGGTTGGTTCCCGTGGGACTGAGGTCTCCACAACAGCAAGTCTTCTGCAGAGCCATTGCTCTGCAAAGCTTAAAGCTTCTCTGCCCTAGCTCTGCAATTTCAAAGAGAGCTTTTAATATAACTTGGGAGTCCATTAAATTATCCTGCTGCAATGTGTCAGCTGTTGACACAGCAACATGACAGAATGTCATCACTTATTTCCTGCTTGAGGGATCATAAAGTCTTTCCGCATGATTTGGGCCCATCTGCTTTCCAAAAGTTAAGCTTTATTGTAGTCTTCTTGTCCTTGTTGTCCTGCTCTTCCAGACTTGGTCTCTGGCACTTTCCCTTAACTTCATTCACTAGATCTCCAGGCTGAGGGCTTGTTAAAGGCTTCAGTTGACTTGGGCATGGGAGAAGGAGTTACCCACATTCTTGTAGGTGTTTGGGACTGTACTGGTCAGCTGGCACAGAGGGCCCTGCTCTGAGCTGTCTATTTAGAACACTGTCATCAGATAAATAAGTAATAAACTTTCCATGGGAGGACTGATGAAACCGATTTTTCTGTGACGTTAATGGGCACGTAAGTCTGACCCAATTCCCTGCATGCCAGCCGACCTGTGGGACACAAGAGAAAAGTGCATGAGATGACATGGGAGTGACATGTACCAATTGCTTTGCAGCCCTGGTTTGAGTTGTCTGGGCATGATGGGCAGCCCTCAGCCCATGCCTTGTATCTTGACCTGCAGTGAGAAGCCCACCCCCTCCTGCCCACGTGCCTGAGCAACCCGAGGAGTTCAGATGGGGCTCTGACCCATGCTGGGGCTTCACTCAAAGCATCTCTGTTTTTTTCCAGAGGAGTCACAAGCTGCTGCTGCTGTTAGTCTGGTGTAAAATCCACCTGGGGTTGCTGGAAAATTGGAGATTGGTGTTGTCACTCCTGACCCATCACAAGACAGTGCTTTTGCTGCCACCAGTGCCATAATAAATCAGAGCCTTTTCACCTTGCCAGTGCAAGGCCAGGTCTATGTGCAACCCAGAATCAGAATTATGGATGGTCTTATCCTAAACCCTTTGGAGAGCTGCTGAAGAAGGAGTTTGGCTCGGGTCTTGTGTCAAGTAGGATGAGGGAGGGAAATGTCTCCAGCTTGTTTGTGGTCTGGCAGCCAGAGAGCTTTCTGCTGCTGTCACTGGAAACCCTTGTTTTTTCAAAAAAAAAAATTTTGCATCATTCCTGGGATGTTTCTGGTGTGTGTGCCTGTGCCACAGCCTGGCAGCGTGAGCTGAGCTCTGCCACAACTCCAGGGCTCGCGGGTGTAGCCCTGGGCTTCGAATGGACTCCAGGCTGAGCTCTGTCCTGCCATGCTTTGCTGGGCTTTGCAGGGCAATTGAGAGACCTGTGTCTTGCTCCTCGCTGCATGGGCTTGAGTGGCTTCAGCCAGATGACCCCCATTTCCTCTGTGGGGAGAGGCTGAAGAGCATCCCACGCCAGGGACATGCTCCCAAAGAGTGAGAGGGGAGGGATGCTGCCGTCATAGGAAGCATCTGTAAATAATAACCCAGAGGGAAGAATGCAATACTGGTGTTAGCTATGCAAGTCTGCCCATGCCTTCGTTTGCCAGCCAACTCACCATTTAGGTTGTGTGGCTTTTATTCTGTGGCCTAGATTTATTTTGGATGGAAAGCCTCGTGTTCCCAGTGAAGTTACACCTGTGGTGATTTATGTACTGAGTTAGCCTGAACAACGACCAAAACACATTTGTCAGAAGTTCTTCATATTTGTACTTTTTAAAGCTGCTTTTTTTTTTTTTTAATTTATTTTAGAAGTATGCTCTTCTTTTTTAACAGTAGTTAAAAAAACTACTGGTTTTTTTCTGGGCTGGGAGCAGATTAATATTTTTCCAACAGCTTCTTGAAATGAAGAGCTGTTGTCCACTAGATTAAACAGAAGAACTTGGTGGAAATAAATCCAAAGTGATTCTTTTTAAAAGCAAAACCAAACTTAAATGCAATATTATGGTTAAGTGCACTTGCCAGGAGGCTAAGTGAGTAAATGAAGCAATAGACTTGTGACTTAGTCTTCCCCCTTATATTTAATCCTCCAGTAGCTGGCTGGAAATTTATGTTTATAACAGAAATGTTGGAAAGTGGAGAGGCTTCTGCGCTTTGCAGCATGGGATGCTCTGAGATGTTGTTACAGGTGCATGGTATGCGGGGTCTGGGAGACCCACAGTTTGCTGCATGGTCTGTGGTGTACCATTGCCTGCTGTGACCAAAATATAGGCTTAGGATTTTTGTGAGGCCACAACTACTGGTTAGGCTGTAAGCTTTGTGGATTACTCAGGCTGAGCAAATGTGCTCTGAATCTTATGAGAGATGAGATACAAAGCCACAGATGATTTCCTTAGTGATGCATTTTTAAAGTTAATACTGGAATAACCCCTGAGCTCTTTCTAAGGCTGAGCTCTTTCAGAGGCTGCTGTACTGGAGATGCTGTCTTTGGACTGAGATACAAAAATGCAGATCTTTCTCACTGATTGTGATGGGATTTCTCAGGCCATGTGGTTTCCACTTGGGTGTTTGGGGTGAGTTGCATGGGATGTCATTACATCCTGGCTACCTTCTTCCATTCTGTGGTTTCTATTTCAGCCTCTGTCCCCCTCACTTGTGGCCCTGGATCATCTTTAAGGAAGTTAAAGGACCTTTGTGAACCAGATGATGAATAGAATCATTACTAATAAGATTTATTTTTTAATATAGTTAGCCATATTTTCTTTCAAAAATCCCTGCATTGAGATATCTGTTTCCTTAAGTATTTTCTTCTCTGTGCTAGGGAAAACAGGAACTTGGTACTGGACAGCAAGAGGGTGACTGGTACAATTCTGCTGCTCCAGGCCAGGGAAGAGTTAGCAGCATGAAATCTGCTAGATGGCAGAGTTCCTTTGCCTTCATCCACATCATGTGCTGTCATTGGAGCTGCTTGCAGGTTTTCTTTTCTAAAATAAAAATAAAAATTCTTTTTTAGGGTTTGCAAATTGGGTTTTCAACAAAATGGAAACATTTGCAGAATGCAAGGGTGAATCAACAACTGGCAATTTCCTCAGCCACCAGATTTTTTTTTTCTTTCTTGTGGATAAATGCAAAAAAAGAATTCAAGTGAAGTCTTTGTACACATAAAACCCTTACTGTCCAAGCGTGATTGATTAGGGATGCTTGCTATTTTCCTAATTTTCTTACTTAATCTTGGCATCAGCCACCTTTTCCGTTTTAGCTATTTCCACTGGAGATGAAATGGTTCTTTGCGAAGGGGCAGGAGACACCCACCCACGTTGGAGGCTCCTCAGACAGACGGGCTGCTGTTCCCTGTGGATCATAGGGGGAGTGGGAAGCCACCCCTCCCTGGCTGCAGCTCAGGGCAGCAAAGCCATAGCAAGCCTGACCCTATTTGACTTCTCCTTTCTAGATCTCAGTCTCTATAAACAGCCTTTTATGGTATTTGCCTTTCAAAGAGGAACCAGGGTGTGGATGGGAACAGTGACAAAGAGCCACTTATGAGGACTGAGTGAGCTCTTACAGGAGACCAGTGCACAATTTTAAGATCAACAGAAAATTTTTGCAATGTCTTAAAGCCCTGAAACGTCATCTGAGATATTTAAATGCTGTCATTCAGCCTCCCAGCAGCCAGGGCCAGAAGGTTTGGGCTCCAGTTTAACAGGGAAACTGAGTCATGGAAGCGCTTAGCGACTGATAGAAGAATTCCCATTACATCAGAATCAGAGCCAGGAATTAAAAGCAGAAACCCTGACTCTGCTCGGAAGTGCTCAGACAACACTGGCTTCAGGCACGTCCTCAGCACGGGCAGACAGCTCCTTATTTTTTGCATACTAAAAAAACAGTTTTGCCCCAGACAGCGGGTAACATCTCTCAGTCTGCTGGGGTGACATCAGTGGTGGGGCTGCAGCTGGGAGCCGGGATGCAGAACGTGTTGGTGCTGTGAGTAATAACAGCCTGTGTGCAGGGGGAGGAGGAGGGAAAGGAAGCAATCCCTGCTGGCATTCCCCCCTGAGAGCCACCATGGCCTGTGTATGCTGCCGTGTGATGTTAACATCCAGGCTCCCTGCTGGCCCCAGGCTGCTGTTCATCCCACAGCTGCTGGCGGGGCTCCCTCTCCGGAGGGCTGCCATCCTCCCCTGGAGCAGCACCAAGCAGCTGCTTTCCCCTCCTCAGACAGGCAGATCAAAGCCAGTGGTAATGGAATAAGCACTTGTGTTGTCTGACAAGTGACACACACATCCTCTAGGATGTCGCTTCCTGGTGCCGGTGAGTGCTGAGAAATGGAGTTGCCAGCACTTGGGTAGGAGAGCAGTGAAGATCATCCACCACTGTGGATGCTATTAAGCCCTGATGTGAAGAAGGTTGTGGAGGAGTGTGTCTCTCTTGTGTTCCCAGTGATTAGGGCCATGAAGGTGTCAAAAGTTGGAGCTGAACGTTAGATATCTTCAAGTTTGTCCAACTTGTGGCTGCCATCCAGCCTGGCTCTATCCATATCTGCCTCCAGTACAGGAATCTGGGCAGACCAAGCTTTTATCTGCTTGGCAGTAACTATGGGTGTGTTTTGTCTCTGTATTTATTCCAGCAGTGAACACAGAAGTCCCCTCTTTGAAGTCCTGTTCTTCAAGCTGTCACTGAGCCTGAGCAGCAGTCCATGTGGGACAAGGTATCAGGGCTCAGCAGCCTTCCTGCCCAAAGACAGAACTCTTCACTCACTACAAAACACTGCTCCCAAAAGGGCTGTCTGATGGCCTGAAATGGGAAGACACGCTTTGCTGAAGGGCCACAGCAAGCATGACAGAGCTGCAGGGTCAGGACTTAATAGGTGTCAGGGGACAGAGGTGCTTTGCCAAAGCAACCTGAGCCTGCCATGCTTCCCTGGTGTGCTGGATCTGCAGGGAAATTCCAGGAAGGCACACTGAGGAAATACATATGCCAGGGAGGTGGTGGTAGAAAAAAACTCATCTCTTTTTCATTCAGGCAGTTTGGTTCCTGGTCACCAACACTAGAGTGATCAATGGGAAGGGCTGGCTCTCATGCTTCAGCCTCCCTTCTGGATTATACCAATCCCCAGGAGTCCAGTCCTTGAATTTCTCTTACCTGGGGTAATAGTTCAGTGTCCTATTTACATCTTTTGACTGTGAGGAAGAAGAAAAGTGTGAAGGTACATACCTATAGGAGAGCAACCCAGAGTCAGAAGTGTGGGATGTGCTGTTGATCAGCTCTTTGCAGAGGGACCATCTTTCCCAAGCCAGGGTAATAGGATTTCTGCCTTGAAACCTCTGTCAGATGATGCTCAGCCCCTTAGCACAAGTATTCCTCGCCTTTCTCCCCCAGGCAGGGTTGCTGTAGGTGGCTGCCATTGGATACAGCACCCACAGCCACTGCTTGGCCACCCGCTGGGATGGGCAGCAGGTCCTGGGCAGCTCACAGGCGAAAACTGATGCTGCTGCAGCAGCAGATCTTGCGATTTGGTGCTACAGACGTTTTAACTCCATTACTGTGCATTTGTAGGGTTTTTTTAACACACTAATTAACCAACAGTTTGATTTGATGGTGATACTCTGAGCTCTATTACAAGCAGGCGATTGTAATTCGACATCCCAGCTGGCCCCGTGGCACAAAGGAGGGATTTGAAAGTGCTGCTCTGTGCACAGCAAGTAAAGGCTCCTTCATCCCACCGCTGGATCGAATGTCCTGATAAGGAGACGGAGTTGAGTGGGCTTGTTTCATTCTGAGGGATGGCGTTAGGAACCAGCGACCCTGGGATCTGGTTCTGATTTGCTGGGAGACACCAGATTCCTTACCTGCAAGCCAGGGAAAATGATACTGCTTTGCAGGGGCCTTGCAGGGCTCAGCTAAGGTTAGTAGGGGAGGGAGGGGAGATGAAACAGCTGTGACATTTTATTGTTATTATTAATGATGCAGAGTGAAGCCAGGACATCTCTTTGAATAGTCACTGCAGTTTGCCTTTTGAGATTTGGCTGCGTTTTTTCCCCCTCCTCTCCCCTCTGCTAATGAAAGCAAAGTTTGATTTTGTAGGAGGAGGGCTCAGAAACCCACATTTCTCAGTGTCTGAAGAAAAAGCAGAGTGTTTCCTGGTGTAATTAGGTCCAGGTTCTCAGGAAATGAAGGCCGTCTAGTTGATAAGTGTTTAGTAATGATTACCAAGCTATGGCTGGGGAAAGCGAGCAAAGTGTTTTTGTTTCGGAAGCAGCAAATCCAGCTGAGACTTGTGGTGTGTGTCATGTATGGAGGCAATTGTCCAAGTGGTATGTGGCCTCAGTTACTGAAGCACAAGCCAAATTCACCCTGCTGTAACTCCACAGGAGATGCTGGAGCTCCACCAAGAGCCTGAGCAGCTCTGGACTTTGTCCGTAACATGCCCCCGGGCTGAGTGTCAGAGCTGTCGTTCTGGAGACGGGTGTTACTCTTCTCTCAAAGCCAGTAATTCCTTTCTCAAATTAGTGGCAGTGCTCATCAAAGCTTGGGGAGCTGGAGTAGGGTAAGAGTCACATTTGCAAGGGTAGAATTACATTCTCTCCAAATGAAATACACGTTTCTTCAGCAGTGCTGGATAAACTGAAGATGGAAGTGCATGGGCTCTTCGATATGCTTTCATTCTAGGTGTCAGCCTCAGCTGTAGCAGTCAGAAGCTCTTAAGAAAGAGAACCTCTCCTCCAGGATTTGCAGGGTCAAACTTTGCTGAGAACCTGTCTGGCAGCTGCTGTGCTGTGAAATCAACACAGTCCATCTCATGTCAGCGTAGTCATCCTGCCCACCAAGAAAGTACCCTTGACACCTCATATGCTCTTAGCATCCTGGATGGGAGGACGGGTTGCAGGGCACCTCTCCTGTCCCGTTTCATCTGCTGTCACTTCAGAAGATGCAGTTTTGTGGGAAAACTCTTCCCTGCTATATTCAGATGGGTTTGACTTTTACTGTAATGAGCATTGGAGGAACCTGAGGAATTTTGCAGTGCTGCTGCAATGGCTTTTGCCTTACAGGTGTGTAAACGTGTGTGCAGGTGTATTTGCAGCAACCCCCACATCTTCTGAAAACTCTAACATAACCTAGCAGTAGGTCTTTCTCAGCCACGTGTCGACTCTGGTGGAAATAATATACTGATGTCTTAAAACCTCCCAAATTCCTTATTTATTGCAGCTTGTATAAATGTGTTCCAGAAAGAATCCAGCCCCTCAGAGGATATGTCCCTCGGTGGCTTTTAAGCACAGTGATCCAGAGGCAAATCCTGATTCAGGAAGCCTGTAAGCTGCTGCTTCCACTGACGATAACTTGTCTGTAAGGGTCACTGTGTACCTGCCATGTCCTTATGCTCTGCCCACAAATGTCCACTGCTAGGCTAAGGTTCCTGGGACACATGAACCTGTGGCTTGGACCAGCTTGGCAGCCCATACAGGCAGTGCCCCTTGCAAGACCATTCCTTTGCTTTCCAGACCAGCTGAGGTTGTAACGCAGAACTATGGATATATTTTTCACTTCCCTCTCTTTCTCTGCAAACATTGCTTCCTTGCAGAAAGTAAATGCAAAGCCTCAGTGCAGTAGTGGTGAATCTATCAGATCAGCATAGAAGTTGCTTTTCAAAGCTGGGAATTTTCTCAGAAGTCAACTAAGTTTGCTTCCCCTTGGCATCAGTCAGTTCCCCTTGTGGTGAAGAGAGTCTGCCCCTGATTTGTAGATCTTCTTTAGTCTTTGCAAAATCCTTGTTGAATTGGAATGCTGATGATGCATTTAATCTCCTGTACTGCCCTAATGTTCATGACTGTCACAATGGTTTCCAAGCTCTCAGCAGTTTCAAGTTATGATCCGTTGCCTTATGACTCAAGCTGTGTAAAAGGTATTCCAGAAACATTATGCCTGGAAAAAAAACATGGTAGTTAAAACATTTCCTTGAAGACTGTCAAAGCTTTTGTGTGAGGGGACAATGCATAGATACGGTGTGAGACTGTTTTCTCCTTGGGATTTAAGGCTTGTTTGCTTTAAAGTTTTTTTTCCTTTTGCTGTCCCATCGCAGCTCAGGGCATAGAGAGATAACAACCTCTTTCTCAGATAGCACAGTCCACCCTCAGGGCTATGCACACTGGTTTTCAAACAAACTCTCTGATGTTAATAAAATAAACTGACCATAATCACTGCTGGGGTCAGTCAGTACCTTCTGTAGGAGATAACCTTCTTATTGCTCAGGGGAAAGGTAGGGAGAGGCAGGCTTGGGATAGCATTTAGATAAGCTATTTGACAAAACTCTATTTACATCAGAGAAGAGCTGCAAAAAAAGGAGTACCATTTTATCACCAGATCAGTGTGGATTTCTGGTCATGAGTAATCCACGCGTCCTCTCAGAAAGGCGTTTTTTCTACGGGCAGGCGAAGCTGTTTGGGTGATGTTGAGTAACAGCAGACACGCATATGTATTTTCACAGGAAACTTTGGCTCCCAAAGGACATCCAACAGCTCATCATGTCTGACTCTTTTAAAAGGTGCTGAGCCTTTGCTAAACCCTGGAAAGGGAGGAAAGTTTCTGCTGTAAGAATTTTTCTGTTTGTCTCAGATTTTTCTGTTGTGTTTTTCTTAAGTGTTTTAGTAATTATTTCTATTGAGATATCAGCTTGGAGACAGCTTGGTTAGAAGTCTGCCCCAGTTCCTGATGTTATCAACCAGTGCAGTTGCCATGTCCAGGGAGGCAGGATGCTAGAGAAAATTCGCATCTAAACTGTAAAGCTGCTACTTTCTGGACCTCAGAGAGGGAAGATATATAAAAGCAGGAAAAACACAGAATCTGGAAAGCAGAGAATATATGATAGTTCTGCTAATTTTGGATCGAGTCTCGCATTGCTACATTCTTGCAAACATACTGGAGAAATGCCATTGATCCTTTCCAGACAGAAGTACTAATGTCCAGAAGTTTTCCGCAATAGGCTGCAAATAAGCTGCAATAAGCCTTATTCTTGTAGGCACATGGATGGCATCAGCCTGTCATGCCCAGCCCCCAGGTTATTCACCTTTGCTTGTATATTTGTTAATCAATTCAATCACAAGAGTGTAACTCTCATCCCCTCGTTGGGAGAGGTTGTTGTGTGTTGATGTTGTTTGAATGAAATCCTTTACTGATGGGAAGTCTGTTGGTAGAGACGTGCTGCAGTGTGCTTTGGCCTTCATCCTTCTTAGGGTAAACACTGTTAAGTTTGTTTCTGTGCCGATGACTCTGTTGTGGATTATACTTTTGTTGGGATCTTAGACACCGTAAGATTGTCTGCAAAAGCACTGTCCAGTGATCCTCTCCCGAACATCTCCCATTCCATCTGTCAACACTTTATGGCCCAAATAAAATGCCTTTGGGTGCCTGAAGTTGGAAGACCTTGTGGAAATATAGAATGTTATTATGTTCTCGAGGCATCTCTGCTGCTCAAGAGAGTGCCCTGTCTGCTTCTTCCTGTGACTCACGCTTACATGATGCACCTCCCATGCTTTTAACTGTCTGCCAAGTTTGTGTTGCTGAGTTTCTGCCCTAGAAGCACGCGATCAGTTTTAGCCTTAATCAGATTGAAGCATTCCAGCCTTGACCTTCCTGTCTTCACGGCCAAAGGCCTCCCTCACTCCTTGCTGGCGGGGTTAGCAAGACTCACCTCTCTCCTCCCAGGTATTTCCAAAACTCTCTGCAGGGGACCGCCTGCCTCTCCGTCTGTTATCAGTCAATTTATCAAATGAAAACTCATTTGTCTACCAGGCTGTGGCACATGGGACTCTTGCTGGTGGTCTGTGAGGAGGGGATAGTCACGTATTGCTTGTTTCCAGCTGCTCAATTTCTTTAGCTTAAGCACATGGGCTAAACTTCAACTGATACTTTCCCAGGTGTGCAACAACTGGGACTGCCATGGGGATGTTATAACAACAGGAGGAAAGACATGCATGAGAACACCTCCGCTCTGGAAAGCCTGTCTGACTTTATACCCTCCACCTTTTAGTATGTAGCACTGCTCATTGCTGTTAGTCTGTCAGTGTATTACTTCTGCCACACTTCTCATCTCCAAGGGCCGCTAGCTCCTCTCTAATTACCTGGCCAAGGAAACCTCTGGGGTGTAGAAGCATCATGACTAAGCATCTGCACAGATTCCTGAGGGCTGAACACATCCCACCTCTTTCAAGAAAAATTATAAGGGAAGATCTCACTTAGCCTTCAAATTATGCTAGTACCCTTAAAAATAGAGAAGGAGCAGACACGGCTTTCGAAGGAGCTGCTCCCATGGTCCAGGGTGCAGGGTGTTTGTCACCCCTGACTGCAGTGTGGCCATCGTCTGTTGGCAGCGTGGTTGTGTGTTTGCAACTGGAAGGAGGGGAACAACTGGCCAGGTATCTGCTGATAGAGGGCACTGTTTTTGATACAGACTAGTGTGCTGAAATACATGTACTGCCAGTTCCTGTCTGTGCTCTCGCCTCTTGCGTGCTGGCACAGAGGAAAGAATCCCATCTACAAGGGGTTTCTTGCCTGAGCTTTGATAACCCAGTTCTAGGGGGTTTGGGTTTTGCCAGGAGAGACCACATTGCATATTCAAGGAGTTTTTCCTTGTTGAAAATGCTGTTTCATGCACCACTTAGCTCTCATCAGACTATGTTGGCGTTCACACAAGACAAAATCTGGCTGGCTTAAAGTGTTTTTCAAAATATGTTAGATCAAAGGTTTGGTAAACACAAACACTTTTCCCACTGCTTGCTGCAGAGAGGAATCTTGTGATGTCTCAGTGTGTTCAAGATTTATGTGGGAAGGGTCTTCCCTGCTGGGAGGTGGTTTTGCAAGTCAGTTGCTGTAAGTAATGCCCTGCTCCTTGTGCAGCATTCGTTACACCACGTGTGCACTGAAGCATATAATGCATAGACAGAAACGTGTGAAAATCTTCATTCTTACCTGCCTGGGAACAGTTTACGAGGAACAAGTCAGAGAGGGAAGGAAGGAAGAGCATCAGTCTAATTTGCTTTCTCAATGCAAAATGGACTTTTCAGGAGGGGGGAGGCAGTCATTCTGCTTGGCAGACATCTGTACGCATACCTAAAACACTGCCAGCATGGCCCAAGTGAAAGATTCATCAGGAAATCTGATTTCTGTCTTGGTTAATTGAAAGAATTTGTTCCATGAACACTATTGAAGTGGTTTGTGCAATTTAGTCTCAAATTTCCAAGTATCTGCCACTTTCTGGAGACTAATTCAACGTCTAGTCAGCTTTTTTGACTGTGTACCTACCAATCTGCCTATGTTTGTGTACTGAAAAATTGCTTGTTGGAATAACAAAAAACCCCAAATGCTTCCTAAGTTTCCTTTCTCACGGGAAGTTTTCCCTGTGCCACTTGTCCTAATTTTGCCTGTTTTGGATTTGTGTGTGACTTGTGAGCAGCAGCACACAGCAAGGTGTGCAGGGCTGGCCTGAGAGGAACCATTCGAAGCACACTGGAGGTTGTCTGTGTTTTGCCAACAGAGAAGACCTCTGAAAAAGATTCGTGTGGAGCCTTCGGGAAGCTATCAATACTGCCCCCCATCACACTAGTAGCAAGGAGAGGGAACCAACCCTATTTAACCTGAGTTGGAAGGTTCCCTTTGGAGAACAGGGGATGGTGTGTTAATGAACTTAAAGGCTGCTTCACATCTGTGTCACTTGCTACCTATTCTCTACACTTGTTTAAGGCCCTTTTCTGCCATATGCTTGCCTTGCTGTCTGATTTTAGTGTTTCTGAGGGGTCAGTGGGTGCTGTTGTGGACTGCAAACTGTGCAAGCATCTTTCTGTGAATGTGCAATCCTATCAGCAGAAGGAAAAAGTCCTTATTAACTTCTCTGGAGGATTTCTTCCTCCCTTGTTTGCAAAAATGAAAAAGTTGAGATAAGGTCACATGCTGTTTATAGCCATCTCACTGCTACTTGCTTCTACATGCCCAGGCAATAAACTCTGCATAGACACAACGAGATTAATCCTTCATGACACTGAACCTTTTATTTCTGTTGTTATCTGTGCTTACTGACTCCAGAACCTCCCTCCTCTGCAGAGCCCAGTGCACTAAGCTTTTGATATAACACAGCAGCAGCAGAGCTATGGAATAGTTTACAAAAACAGTATCTGTTCAGCAAACCAGGAGTTGACTGAAGTTTTGAGACTTTGGTTTCTAGGTCAGCTGAATGGTTCGGAATTTTTTCTTACAAGCTCCATGCCAGGCTCGTGCAATTAGCAGAGGTTATGTGCAGGTAAGTCTAGTTTTGGCATGGCAAGAAACCCCAGGGTTTTGAGGGATCTGGCATGTTTCCAGGGCATAAGCCTTACTTCTCTTCCCCTCCTGAAAAAGTTTTAATTCAAACTATGTCTTATGTGCTGAAGATACCTTAATATACAAACAGGCTGGATTATGGCAGTCACGCAGAATGCAGGACAGTTGCCAATATCTGATAATACATTCAGTGATAAGGGAATGCATCATCAGTAATACTCTGAGGTCTTGGCTATACCATGCCCTATGACCCCTTGTCTCAGGCAGTCAGAATTTATATTGCTTGGGATGGGAATGAAACCAGGCGTTTGCAATTTGCTGAAATTCTGAGGTTTTGATGTTTAAAATAATTTTCCTGGGTTTATGTGAAATGAAACACTCCTGACATTCAAACAAGGGAAAAAAAAATACTTTTCAGCAACAAAACCCAGAAGCACTTAAATGCTGTGTTCTACACTTCTTAGGTCTAGCCATTGGCATGGTAAGATCAAAATGGACAGAGTGTTCCCAGGGCTCTCTGAGCGCTGGTGTTCCAATTTCATGTGTCCTCTCTGAGCAAAATAGAGAAGGTTTGGGACAAAGCTACAGCGATAGTCCAGCGATCTCATTCCAGTGAGATGAACAAGCAGACCTTAAAGGACATACTAAGGTTGTGATTCTACAGTTGTCATTTTTTCCTTGCTGATTTTCATTCAGTGATGATTGTACAAAGATCAAAATGCACTTGTGTTACATTCTTGCATATACTTATGGTCCCCAAGTTGTTCGCCATTTAAATAAACAAAATTATTACCCTGTAGGAGAAATGCTATAATTTTTATTGTTATTCAGTTAAAACAATGGAAAAACAGGCATAAAGAAAACAAAATGGTATTTTCCAATGGCTGCATAGTGAGATTGCGACAGGGCCAGGAACTGAGTCCAGGTGTCCTGAGTTCCAGCCCAGAGCATTAAACACCAAAATATCCTGCTCCTTTTGAATTTGGAGGTTTTTGGGAAAAGTTTCCCCAGAGTGTTTCATAATTAATGTCAGTGCTAGTCTCTGACCATGTCTTACCAGTTAGGAATTTGCTTTTATATACATGCATCCTCTTAAAAACTCCCCAAGATTTAGCAGCTGTTGGCTTCTTTGTGGTACTTGAATGTTTCTAACGCAAATATGGAACATGATAAATTGAAAAGAGTTGAAATGTTCTACTTTGAGTCCACTTAGCAAAATCCAAAGGTCATCTCTGCTGTGAAGAGCCAGCAGGACCAGATACAGTGTGAGCCTTGTTTCAAGGGTGGGAAAGGGATTTTCTGTTGTGTCTTGAAATCAAACTCTTCCTAGCTCACAGGGGTGGATTTAATACAGGAAGAACTGAGCCCATGCTAGGATCTGTGACAGTTTTTGACAAATTTCTGAAAAGGAGTAGAATCGAAGTAACAAATAACATCCCACAACAGATTATTGCAGCTTGTGTCTCGAGGGACCCATTCCCTGGCTGAGATGCATTTGGTCCTTTTTTAAGTCTACATGGGCAGGATGCTGTCTGTGAACAGAAATCTGTGGTGCGGTGTGGAAGAATGCAGTTCTGAGCAACTTAAATAGTGGCTTTATAGGAGTCCTCTGGATCAGGTCAGCAGCTCATGTGTGTCCAACAAACCTCTTGCCCTGTCTCGACCTCTCTAATTACCAGCTGCCAGGGCAGTCCCACCTACACTCAGCATGACCTGAAAATTCCCATCGCGAAATGCTCTGATAGGTCCTTTATCCTGCCTCAGATGTTGCCCAGCTGCAATGAGCTTTTCCAGGCTGGGATTATGTTGAGATGAGCTTTTTCAGCATGGGATGTATGTTGATGAATAGGAATGTCTCTCTTTTAAAAAAACAAAATTTTTTTTACACTGAAGGGATTTGTTTGGATTTTTTTTTGTGTGTGTGTGCTGTCCTGGATAAAATATTCTTGCAGTCATTTTGCTCAGCTGCTAGGTAGCCAATGGGTTATGCTGGAGAGAAGTGTCCTTAGGAAAACTCCAGGCAAAGGACTGGAGTAAATCCTGTTTTTACAGTAAAATTTGGCTTCCATACATACGTTGTCAGCACAGAGCTAATCTTGAAAAACTTCTGAAGTTTACACGAGACAAATTTTTTGCGTTTCTGTGGGCACTGCAGGACAACGGTGCTTTGGTGTTCAAAGGGCAGCTCTGGGGAGCAGACTGAGATGCTGCCTGACCAGACCTTTCATCTTCCTTTCAGAGGTATTCATGCGTGCTTCTTCAGCCAGCTCTGCCCTGGCCTTTCTGGGAACTGGACAAGCAATTTTGGCTGTGCTGGAGCAGCAGAGGAGGGTTAGGAGAGCGCCTGCCTGTTGTTGGTCTTACTCTCCGTGATGGCCAGGCTTTTCCTCCAAAAGGTTTTCATGTATATGGGCACCTGCTTTCAAAATGCCTCCATACTCCAGCAAACAACTTGAGAGTGTATCCAGAATGGCTTGTTTGATACAAAAGTGCCAATTTGACAAATCCTTGGGTAGATTTGAGTGTCTGTTCCATCCCCATTTAGTGTCTCCCTGTCAGAATCACACAGGCGTCCCTGACAAGCTTAGCTAGTGATTTCCAACAGCTGTGATGTCTCCAGTTGCCACCAGTTTGACTCTTGGTAGGCCCCTTGTTTGCTCTGCAGACTGTGTTTGTACTCGTCCTAATCTAAGCAGCCCAGATGAAAGTGCTGGGCTCTCCTTTGGGAGATTTACTGCGTGCCAGGAGGCTCAGTGTATGTCCTGCTGTGCTCCACATCTTCCTCTCTTCCCTTGCCTTCAAACTAGGCTCCCAATCACCGTCATCTATCTATCTATCTATCTATCTATCTATCTATCTATCTATCTGTTTCTGCAGCCAAGTGCACTGAGAAAATCCTTTGCATTTTTTCACCACAAAGCTTTCACAAGATGCATATGCAAAATTTTCATTGGATATGCATATGCAGGGCCATCCCCCAAGGAGATGACCCCATGATTTCACCCAGATGTCAATCCCACTTGATTCAACAGGAGTTCATGTGTTATTGGATAGGTATTTTAATTTTAAAGATGGTTGTAAACACTTGGGTGGAGGTAACAAGCAACCTGCTGATGAAGTGGCTGCTCAGACAATTGACAGTTCAACCACATCTCTGAAAATTATCGTATGACAGAGATGAAACTAGGATGTAGCTCAGCCTCCAAGGCTTGCAGAGAGAGCAGTCTCAGCAGCTGCTTTCTCCTCATCTCTCTGTCTCATATCTCATGGGAACATCTCTCCACCTAGGACTGTGCAGGGGGTTGGAGTAGCTGAGTTCAGAGGATGTGCCGCTGGAAAATAGCTGCACATCACCAATAGACCACATTGCAGACAGATAAGTCACATGTCTGGCTCTTGGTAATTCCAGCTCTTCCAATTCCCCTTGCACTGGGCTTTCCTCCCATGTCAGCTGTTTCCTTTAGCCTCTATGTTCAGGTTTTCCTTGGTTATTGCAGTCCAGTGGTGTCAAAAGGTTGTCAGAGGTGTGACAGAGAGGGCAGCATAAGCTGCTGTGTTCACTGTCCTACATCACTAACTTGGTTGGTCTTTCTTACCTTGTTACAGTTAAACAAGCTGGAAGAGGCAGCAAATGCAGCTCACACCTTCTTCATGGCAAACCCTGAGCACATGGAGATACAGCAGGACATTGAGAACTACAAGACCACGGCAGGGAAGGTCGACTTGATTGACCTGGAGGCCAAGCAGCATATGGTGAGTCTGAGCTAAAGAGGTGCCCAGGCTAAATGTTAGGCATTCTGGAAATAAGAGAGAGACAAGGTGAGTATAATTTATGAATGGAGAGATTCTTGCTGAGATCTGTATTAAAATACAGCAAAAAACCCTCTCCCTTTCAGCCCTCTCCTTCAAGGCAGCCCAGCTCCTGGTTTTTCAAGGCTCTCTCTGCTCTTTGATGGCTATGCCCTTAAACTGATCCCTCTCTTCAGGGAACTCTGAACAGGCATCAGCAAGCAGCTTTGATGAACGCCTCCATGAGTACTAACGGATAGATCTTGGCTTATGTGTGTTTCTTTTGAGCTGGGTTCTCCCATCTGGGCAGGATACATGCACATGAGTGGCTGTGCTGGAGAGGGTGCAGGGTGGCAGGCAGGAGAGTGACACCTTTTTCCACCCTCCCAAAATGAAAGACCAACACACATGCCAGGACCAAGCCCAACGTTCTGATTTCACAAGATAAAAGGAAGCAGGATTGGCTGCTGGTGTAATCAATGGAGGGGCATTAGGGGCCATTCTAAAACAGATCCGCTTGGGTCAAGAGCAGGTTTTTCCCTTGGTATTCAGCGTAGTTGTTGGGTAAGAGGGTAAAAACAAAGAAAATTAATGATTTTTCAAATAATGCTTAATTCAGCAGTGGCATTGAGGATTTGCTAAGTATGGAGGAGTTCAGCAGAGCATTTAGGCAGGTTTATGAGGTTCCACTGGTCTGAAAGTCCATTGATGGCTTAAACATGGTTTGGTACAACTGCTTACATCTGGCAGGTACCCAGGGAGATTGTTCTGTCTGTCCTTGCCCGCTTGTACATTTTCATGAGAAGCCCCTGCAGCTGGCAAGGGCAGGATGCTGTGGTCTAAGCAGCGTGGCCTGCTTATGGTCTTGTCTTCTGCCTACCTACTTTGCAGGAGGACTACAGTGCCGGAGTAAGACACTATGACAAGGAAGAGTATGAGCTGGCCATTGACTTCTTGGAGCGCGCATTGAAAGGGTACTACTCCGAGGATGAAGATTGTCAGCTCATGTGCGAGGGACCGCAGAGATTTGAGGAGCATGAGTACCTGGAATATAAGGCTGGCCTCTATGAAGCTATTGCAGGTGAGAACTTTTTGCATCTTTAGGCTTCTCACCTTTCGTCCTGCAATGCTTTTAATTATTGAGTTTGGGCCTTTGGCTAAATTTGTTGAAGTGTCTTCCCTTCTGTCATTGCTGCTGGAGAGGCACTTGGAAGGCTGGAAAATGCAAATCAAGAGGACAGGGAACTAGAACATCTTGGTTTGGTCCTGAATAGAAGCTGGGGTATAAGAATTGCATTTCCAGATGTGAGAAGCATTTGCAGCCTTCCGTAAGAACTGGAAGTATAGGTGCTTTAACATAAACTGCCTCAGTTTCCCCCTGTACACAGTCTCACATACCTCACTGGAATCTAGACATTGTTGGCCTCTGTATTTTCTCTGTCTTTCAGTGCATATAAGAGTGCAACAAAGTCCTCTTGGCTATGCTCCAGATGGCCAGGAAAGTTGCCAAAAAAAGCTCAGAACATAGATTTCTTCCCCATCCAAAAAAGGATGGATTTGTCATTAGCAGAGGCCCACCTAATTATGATCTTGACTGACATCTCAGGAGAGAATTGAACATTGCTGTGTATCTTCAGATTTGCATGTGTGGCTCTGTGACAGAGGGGATTGAAATGGTTCATTCTCAGTAGAAATGAGATTACATTTGATTAGTCATAAGGGAAAGAAAAGCAATAAATTAAGGTTTGTTTGGTGACAAAAATCTTATTTCTCTGTCCATGGTCTTGGAGCTGCGTCAAACTCTGGAGTTTTGCTTCTTGTGTGGAAAATACTTCACTCAGATACAGATTGTTTTTTTGGTTTTGCATAATTCTGTTTGTGTAGAGACAGGAAATCTAATTGAAATGACCAAGATGGGAAACCACCAACATACCGGATGGGAAGCTGCCTTGATTTCATTTATTTACCCATGGAAAAAATATGAAAAGTGTTGTAAGGGATAACTTGGTGCCAGATCATGCCTGCTTTTAAAGCCATGACGAGGACACCAAGGGCCATATCAAGCCCTTCAAGAAACCCACATTCAGTAGCAAAGAAAACCCACCTTCCTTCTCACTGAAAGGTGCTGCTTGTCAAACGGATTTTGGTCTTTCTTAAATTGTTTCTGTGCTGTGCAAGTCCAGTGCAGCCTCAGTGAGCTGAGATGTTTCTGGGCCACACTTTGCAGAGTGTGGTCATCGTGTGGTGGTCCTCAACCCAGCACATCAGCTGGGAGTGAGAACAAGGCAGATGATCTCTGTAAGTGCATATGTTGTGGCTTGGTTTGGCCATATATGCGTGGCAATAGCAAGTCCAAACCCCAGTGCCATTCAGGCACCTAAAGAGACAGAGAAGTGAGAGCACATGAATACGAAATGCAACTGTTTTGCTCTAGGGAACTAAGTGGTTCCATATGGGACAGCATAATCCAGAGTTTACCCCTGGGTCCAGGGCACTCAGCCCCACATTTCAGCAGGGAGTGACAATACTAATACACCGAGAAAATAGAGTTTAAGTTTCTTCAAAACTCATTTCTCTTTTCAATCCCAAACTGACTTGCTGTGCTGCTGCATGGGGTTGAAACACTCTCCCCTCTCCACTCCAGGGACAGATGCATTTCAGTGGATTGATTCCAGTCTGTATAGCCTGTTTCTAGGGCACCTTGACAGTACCAAGAAAAAGTGGTGTTTCTCAGTGATGGATTATTCCAGGTTTAGAATGCTTAAATAGGTTTAAATTACAACAAAATTATTTATGTCCTTTTCCTTTTTGCTTTCGTAATGTAATACCCTGGATATGTATGGTAAATCAGATAACTACTCAGACTACCTGCCCAGAGCAAATGGGGGACTGTTTTGAGTTTCCACTTGATTTCATTGCAAATTCCTCCGGCTGTTTTTTTGGCAGCTCTGAGAAATGCTTTGGTAGCTGAGCACATGTTTTGGGTTTTTTTCAAGCCTGTGTTTGTTTCTTAAGGTTTTTAATGGTGTACAGAGACAGAGCAAGCAAAATAGATTTGTAAGTACATTGCAGCAAAGGCTCCAAACTGGATTCAGATGTCAGTGGTGGCTTTGAAATTGTACAGCTGATACAATGCCTATATTGTGGACTCCCACCAGTTAAGAAATCTTGCTAATGGCAGATGTTTACCACGTGCTTGCGTTTCTCTGGGAGATACCTCATCTTTGAGAAACAGCAAACACGGGGATTTTGCTGCCTGTATTTGCACCTTAGACCTTTCAGACTCCTGGCACAGGTGGTCTGCTCTGCCATGCCTGGGAAGCTGAGCTGACCCCTCTTATCTAAACAAGCCCGTGTCCTCTGGGATCTTTCTTGCTGCATAAAGGAAAGGATTAAAGATGAGCTGAAGGAAGTGAGTGTGGAGATGGCTTTGATGTGGCAGCACATGTGGCCAACCTATCTTCACATCTCTTCTTGCTTTGTGGGTGTCCTTGCCTTTGGTTTGACTCTTGGGGTTCAAGAGCTACCTGCCACATCCCTGCACCCATCTGGCTTTCCCAGGCAGAAGCAGCATCTCCTGGCACATGAAAGAGATGCTCAAGCTCCCTCTACAGTTGACAGAAGGAGAAAGACCTTTCTCAATGGGGGCAAAAAGGTGACTGCAACCCTCCATTGCTTTGGGAAGGAACCAGAGCTCTTTCTCTAGGTCTGCAGTCCTTTGCTGGACCACAGCTGCGTGAGTGGCATGTCCTTCAGCTGGTGAGATGTAACCTTTGTCTGTCCTTGGCTCGGCACCATCCCCATCCTTCCCAGTTCAGTCCATCTTCTCTTTTTTCTTTTTCCTTGGCAGATCACTACATGCAGCTTCTGGCTTGCAAACATGACTGTGTCCGAGAACTTGCCACGCGTTCAGGCCGTATCTCACCTATTGAAAATTTCCTTCCCCTCCATTATGACTACTTGCAGTTTGCCTATTATAGAGGTAAAGGCTGTTTTTCTGTTGCTCATAGTACTCAGTTTTGTTACATTTTGTATAAGTTTTAATTGCTCTTTGTGGAACAGAATATTTCCCCTGATGTACGTGCTACAGTGATGCAACAGCATTACCCCTTCTAAAGTCCTTTTCCTTTCAGGCTGACTGAAATACAATTAAGTGTTTTTGTAAAAGTGTTTTAAATAATCCATCAGGTTTTAAAAACACAGCCTTTAGCATAAAAATTATTATTCTTTAAATAAATCATGATTTTTTTTAGGGTCCTTTCATTTGTCTTGTGATATTGAAGTTCTTGGCATTTATGTTTCACATTTTCTGAAACCTATAGATACGTTCTCTAAGTTAATATATAACAGATATACAAGTTAGCCCAAGCTTATCCCAAGATGCCAATTTTTGCTAATTACCAATATTTTAAGATTCATGGTAAAGTTGCAGGAGTTGGCAACATTGCAAAACATCAGGAGCTGGCAGTGCTATGAAATATTGCTGGTTGTGTGATCCTATATAGCATTTTATTATGCTCTGTTACATAAAAGAAAATCTAGGCAGAATTTTGCTCTCAGGCTTGTGCTAAGAATTCTTGCCTGGAAAGGGCAGAATGTGGGAGGGTCAAAATTGTTACTCAAATCTACAGGCTCTTCATTCATCAATGCAAAGGGAAGAAAGCTGGAGGAGTCAGCAGTGTTTCGTGCATGGTGTACAGGCTTTTTTTATTCCTCTGCTGAATTAGAGGTTTAATGTGGTGGGTAAAACCCCTCAGAGCCCTGCGAGATGCTGCACAGAACAGAGGCAGTTCACTGCTGGGCAACATCCACATCCTGCCCATCCAGTTGGATCCGATTTGGTTACCATCCAACCTGCTCATGTCCTCAGAGAAGTTGTGTCTCTGTGCCTCAGTTTCCCTGCTGGTGAAATGGAGTGGTTAAGCCAAAGTTGCATCTAAAGAGCCTTGTAAAGTCCCAGGCTCACCCCAAGCTCAGGCTGTACCCTCCCTCTCTGCAGGCTCCCCTCGGTGGCTCTGCCCTGCCGTGCTTGTTGTGAGCCCTGACACCGCAGGAGAGGCCGTGCCCCTCCTCTGCTCCCCCTGACAACTGTTTTGTTGCCTCCCAGTTGGTGACTACGTAAAAGCCCTGGAGTGTGCAAAGACCTACCTGCTCTTCCACCCCGATGATGAAGATGTCTTGGAGAATGCAGGTTATTACGAGGGTCTCTTGGAAGGTATGATGGATCCAGACACGGTCAAACCCAGAAAGGTGAGAGTGAGTGTCACCTAAGGGTCCTTGGTGGAAGGCTTTAGCAAAAGCATCAGCTGGAAATTAAAGCAGCTTGGCAGCTTTCCCACAATGGGATCACTTTGAAAACAGATGTGAAGATGCTGGATGAGCTGGTGATGCTTATTGTTAGGGTGCAAGTCCAGAGTCACTGGTGCCAGGGAGAAACTGGAGGGTAGGACATTCTTTAAATGGGGACTTCAGCTTAGCAAGACCCAAGCGAGGGCAGGGAGGGTGATGACTGGGTGCCTCAACAATGTAAAGCCTCCCCTGGTTCAGTGCTCTGGAGGAGATGTGGAGGAGGAATGCAATGAAGCACTGAGCAGAGGGCAACCTCTGTTAAGAGAGGGCTGAGAAATATTTTCCCAAGGGGAGGTTGGGATGTCAACTTTACTCTTGAGTCACGGGAGCTTCCTGGAGTTCCACGCTCAGCCTGTTCAGCAGGGAGCAGCCTTGCTATCACAGGGTTAAGCTGGGGTCAAACAACCAAACACTAAGTGTTCAGTCACCCAGCGGGACAAGCTTCCTCTCCAGTCTGGGCAGCTTTTATCTGTGGCCCTGAGGCTGCCTTTCTTATGATGCAGAAGCAAAGAAGTTACCCTCCCATCCCATCACAGCTCTGCTGAGGCTCATTTCCCTTGCATCATAAGCAGAAGGTAGGCAGTAACTGCATTTGCCACTCCCTTGGTAATTCCTTGCTTTCCAGGAAAATCAAGTGATTTGGTGAAATGCTAAAAAAGAAAAGGGAAATTATGAAAAGAAAGCAAGAATAATTATCGTTTCTCCTTGAAAGGGGAATCTAATAAAAAACCTTAAGTTGACAAAAATATTTAATCGTTTCCTGTGTTTTGAAGTTTTCTGTGAAAAACAAAAAATAAGTAATTATTTGGTTTGCAAAGCAGCTTTCTAGGAGAATACCCAGTGTTTTGTTTACAAATTTTTCATTCAAAAAATAGCCATCTGATGGATGATTTCCAGCTGGCTGTACTTTGTAGTCCCTGGCTGAGCACCCTGAGTGTGTCCCAGGCTGCGATGCTGCAACCCACCCACCACAGGGCTCTGGCCTCCACATTGCAGGTGGGGAACGGAGGCACAGCCCAGCCAAGGTCTTTGCTCCACCACCCCGAACCTGTCTCCCGTTCTGCAGCTGGGTTTCTTCAGCCAGCCTCCTGCTCAGATATTTAGAAGCTTTCCAAGGCGCTCAGCATTCTCTGACAGCTAGGCACGTGTGTTTTGGGGATTCAGGTTTCCCAAATGAGTTGCTGAACACCTCCCCTTCTGTAACATAGCAAGTGGCTCAGCCCTGTGTCTGGGGTTGCTCTAAGGCATGACCCAAGCATTTGTTGCCCCATAGGTGTCTACAGCGTTGTGTGAAAATCAAACCCCTGTTGAAGCAGATGTGCATTGACTGCACCTGGTGAAAGCTACACATGCAACTACTCTCTTTTCTTCTTTTCTTCTTTTCAGGAAGCAAAAACGCTGCTGCGGCGCCATAAACTGGAGTCTCACCTCTTGCAGGTGGCTGCGGCTGGCCTCGGATACACCTACACGGAGCCGGTAATGCCTGGGTCTGCTATGGCAAGGACCTTTAGGAGTTCACAGTTATAGGATCAGCTTCCCCTGCCTTTCTCTCCTGTAAAGCAAGTCTCATGTAGGTGACTCAGGAGCTGGGTCTGGGCCCCTTTTTATCTCTGTGGGAAAAGGGTGATGGCAAAAGCAAGGGAGGCAGCCATTCCTGGTGTGAAGAAGAAGCAGACACAGTCTGGTCCAGCTCTCCTGCCATGGTGTCTGGCTTTGTCTCAGCCACTGTCATGGTGGTGTGGGACAGAGAAGAGTGGACAAACTGGGCTCCCTCTGTACTTATTATACGATGCCAGTTTGGGTTGGGGTTACACTTTCAGTTTGGTAACCGCAGGCAATTACCTAGTTGTATGTTATGGACACATACCAAAGAGGCCGGCTGATGTCCCCAGGTGCGAGGCAGAGCAGGTAGTTCCCTGGGTTTGGCTGGAGCACTAATTAAGAAGAATGACCTCTCTCTTTTCCTGCAGAACTACTGGAACAGGTACGGCGCCCGCCAGGATGAGCACAGGTGAGCCACCACCTGCCCCAGCTGAGCCCACAACTTCACCAGTCCCCACAGTGAGGCTAAGAGCATGTGCCTATGATGGGGTACCAGCCTGTCATTTGGGGGGTGCTGCTGGTGTGCCCAGCACACCATCATGGTTGAATTAGAGCCCTTTGCCCCTTACCATCACAAGCATTCCCATAAGTACCTTATTTCAGCTGAGTGCCTCAAAACCAGCAATGGTCTAGAGGGAACTTGCTCAATGACGCAAGTAGCGTTGTTCAGGCTTGTTGGTATCTATGCTTTTATAATGAAAATTGTTTTTCCTATTACCAGATAAACATGGTTTGGCACAGGACGGGATGAGGGCTTCTACTTGTATTGTTGTGACATTTGTACAAAGTACCAATTTATCTGTGTCACGTATTGGGTGCCGAAGGGTGCAAAACAGCACAGTTCTCAGAACTGGACATCTGTGATCAAAGTCATGGTGTTCCTCTTCTCTCTTGCTCCTCAGTGTCCCATCAAGTATTAGCAGTGAACCAGAGGATGGGCCCCGGCTGTCCCTGGCAAAGAAACCCATGCCAAAACCAGATCGAGAGCTGAAGGAGGGTAAGTCTGATGAAGATGTTTCAACAAAATAAGAAGTTTTTTTTCTTATTGCTAGAGACTGCAGACTGCAAAGGCTGGCTGCTGAGCAATGAGGGCCAATCCTATCTGAGGGAACTGAAGTTATGTTTAAGAGACAGAGAGATCTTCAATGCTGCCACAGCATTTCTGGGTCTGTGGATCCCACCAGCACTCCTTTGCTCCTGAACTTGCTTCTGCTACCTGCTGAGCTGCTCATTATAGAGCCTTGAGAATTGGAGCTGGGAGGCTAGATCCTCCTCACTGTGGGGAAGGTGGCACCAACAAACAGTAGTCTTTCCCCAAGATGCTTTTAAGATTAAAATGTTCCCTGTTGTCCAGGCTGCAGAAGGATGGATGCTGGAGGCATTGAGATTTGGAAACTTTGGTCCTGATGTGCTTTGCTAAATGTGCTGGATGACACCATATTGACAACCATTTCTGTTTGCAGACTGGCTTGTGATTTCATGTTTTGGGTTACACCAAGTCACTTGGTTTTAAGGCCTGTCGGCAGGTATTTCAGCTGATTTCAGCACATTTTCAGCAACCACAGGAAATGCCGTAACATCAGCTACTAAAGACAAGATTTTCCCCAAAACAATTTTGAAAAACTTTATTGTAGCCAAATACCAAATTGTGCTCCTCACTGCAAAACAATGGGATCTCAAGCCAGGAGGTGTCTTGTGTCTCTAGTGGGCAGCTCCACAGCAGCAGGCAATCAAACCTCCCTCTAATGCAATGGATGGTTGCACTTTTTGGGGAATTCCTCAGCTTTCCACGGCCCAAGTTGTCTCCAGCTGCTCAGTGTCATGTTCAGTGTATTGTTATCCCTTCTCTACCCATACATAAAATAGCCTAATACTGCAGGATGATCCTGAAGAGCTTGCTTAAGCCAAGAGCTGGTTGATTTATATTTGTTGGCCTGTTTGCCTCCTATAACCAAATAATTTCAGAGTACATCTTTCTCTCTCTATGCTTTTATTCTTGTTTAGCTGCAGAATGTTTTCAAGTTCACAAAGAAAACTGAAACCAATCAAAAAGAAAATGGAATTTTTTGTCCATCCAGCTGCTTCCTTTCTGTTGTCTGTTTTTCTTTCTCTCTTTTCACTTGGAAAAAGGAGAAGGCCAAGAGCAAAAAAGAAATGTCCATTTTAATTTTGTACTCCTCTTCTGTACTTCTCTCTTTTCCTCCTTCCTCTTTTCCATCAATTTCTTCACTCCTGAAAGTCCAAAGAATTCCCCAATTTCTTTGGGGTGTGTTTCACAGAGCATACACACAGGAAACAGGTCTCTTTCTCTCTTTGATGGTGCTTCAAGGCAGTGGGGGCGAGGAAGGCAGACAGGAGCGTGCTGCTAGTGTAGGACAAGGGTTCAGTGTTCACAGCACAGGGCAGCCCCCACTAGTTCCCTGAGAGGAACAGAAGAAAGTGGGGAAGTGGTGAGTGATGCCTTCCAGGTTTATCCCTCATGTGCCTACGGCTGGGGAGGAGAAACATCCGAGCTGGAAAACTCAGCCCTGGGTTGGAGCGTGCCAGAAGTTTGGATTTCAGAGGCCTGCTTCTGATCCAGCTGCATTTATAATAAATGCTATTGTTGAGCAACAAGAACAGCAAAAGCAAAGTGAACATAAGGAACATCCTATCTTTTCTGTTTCCAAGAAACCTAACCCTTTGGAAATAAAGCCGTGGGCTAGTGGCAGGGCTCTGCCCTCAGGGTTGCATGTCCTCCGTAGGCCAAGGAGACCTTCCAAAACACACAATGTGCTTTAACAGTCAGGAAAAGTAGTAATTATAAAAGTAATTATAAAAGCAGTGAAACAGAGAAGTTTCCTCGCACCACATGGTGAGGGGAGCTTTGCGGCTCCGTTTCCTCTGTTTTATTGCAGCTCTGTGACAACAGATAATTCTCCCACAATTTAAATGCATGCCACCTTCCTGCTGGAGAAAACATCTGGTTTAGGTTTTTATTGTTGCCATTTCTTTCATTCTCTCTCTTCAAGGAGATGAGGGGGAAGAGGCTTCACAAGATGGTGATTTAGCGGCCTCCCCATGCTTTTCCAATCAGGCAAATTCAAAGGGGATGGATCAAAACTTCTTGTAAAGGGCTAATCTCTCTCTTCTTGTTTGCCTGTTCTCTCAGCACATGTCAACGCTCAGTCACCCCATATCAGGTGGGAGCCCAGCAGTGCACAAGCCCAGCCATGGCATATTCACATCCCTGGGATGCTACCTGGGACCTCCAAAATGTAGCCAAGCCAAGGCTTCTGTCAGACAGAGGAAGGCAGCTTGGAGTCAGGGAGTGAGGGATGGCAGGGACAGCCATGGCAGCTCCCTTTAACTCTGCAAAGGAGGATTGTCCTCAAGCTCCTCTGACCCACCCACTCCCAGCCCCTTTTCTTGGTGGACAACAAGCGATGCTTGCTGCAAGGTCAGCACTGCGTTAGGTTTTCTACGTGTGTAAAAGACAAGAAACCCCACTGATGACAGTTGCAGAGAGCAGCTTTGCATGTGAAGCCGGCAAGAGCCACATATGGAAACTCATGGCCTCCGTTATTGTTGGCTGCTGGGCAGGAGAGCCAAGTTAGCTGGTGTTACTGTGTCCCATCAGGTTTTGGCATTTTCAGGCTGTGGTCCCTGCATTTGCAAGGCAGCTAATAAGAAGGTGGAAAATGCTGATGCTCTTGCAGCAAATTGATTTAATCTCTGGGTGTTTCCATTGCTTCTGATTCTTTTGTTGCTGATGTGAGGCCAAACTCTACTCTCTACTGTGAAGCTCTTTCCTTGGCAGCACACCCGTGTGACTTCAGCTGGCCCTCAGCCATGGTACAAGATGTCAGTGAGGCCAGGGCATGTTCAGCAGGGTCATTCCACGTCTCTCTTTCCATCAGGGGGTCCACTACTCTACAGTGATGTGAAGTTTGTCTACAACTCACAGCAGCTGAACGGCACCCAGCGAGTACTACTGGATAATGTCATCTCCGAAGAGCAGTGCCGAGAGCTTCACAGGGTGGCCAATGTGAGTAGGCATGAGTGCCACCTGGGCTGAGTGCCTGATGGCTTGTGAGAGCTGAACGTGTGATCAGCCCTTGGAGAGGCTCTGGGTTCATGTCTCAATCTTGAGTGTTGCAGCTGATGCCAGGATGCCTTATCCCTATAACACATCCATAACAGCAGCACAGGAGCTGCTGCTCCATATTTGACTGTTCTTAGAAACATGCTGCAAGACAGAGCCTGTGCAGAAATAGGTCTTTTCCATATGTTATACACAACCCCAAAGGATGCTCATCCACACACCTGGTTGAGCCTTCTCATTCTTAGGCAATTAAGCCAGGGACAGGACTGAGAGGGCCTGAACATTCCCAGCAGGATGGTGGGTGGCTGTTTACCAGCATCTCAAAACGGACTGTGTTCATGGAGAGCAGCTTCCCCTCTCCTGGGGAACCAGTTCCCCCCTCATCCATGTTCATGTCTTTCAGGGGATCATGTTGGCTGGAGACGGTTACAGGGGCAAAACCTCCCCCCACACCCCGAATGAGAGATTTGAAGGAGCCACCGTCCTCAAAGCCCTCAAGGTACCTCTCCTTCCCTTCTCCCATGTCCTCCCTCCCAGCCAGCATGTGGTGCTGACCCTGTCTTGCCCCTTCTCCTTGCCCAGTATGGCTACGAGGGCCGTGTCCCACTGAAGAGCGCCCGGCTTTTCTATGACATCAGTGAGAAGGCTCGCAGGATCGTCGAGTCCTACTTCATGCTGAACTCCACACTCTACTTCTCCTACACCCACCTGGTGTGCCGCACTGCCCTCTCCGGTGAGGGCCCAGGGGGAGTAGTGGTGGGGCAGGGCTGGGAGGACAGGAGGGGTTCAACCCCCTGCATGGAGAGTTTATGGGTGGGGGACCCAAGCCTGAGAGCAGCTCTATTTCGCCTGATGCTTAAAGTGGTGGCTGTGGGCTTGGCAAAGTCACCATCCTCACAGCAGCAAAAGGTGGGCACCGCTGTCCTGAAGAAGCTCATTTCTGGGGTGTCTCTTGTTTTTCATGCCTCCAACTGTTTTTCTTTTCTTCTCCCTTTTCTCTTGCCTCCTCTTACTCGCCCTTCTCCTTTCCACCCCCCACAGCTCTCCCATCTTGCTTCTCTGCAGTAAGGAACAAGCAGAGCTGTGCAGATCTGAGTCCTCAGATGTTGCCTTTTCTTCCCAGCCTTTGTTTTCCTCCTCTAACCTGTGAACACCACCCGAAGTGGGGTCAGGGCAGGCTGTGATGGACCCCACAGAGCATGGCATTTCCATCTCATCTACCCCTTCTCCTTCCCCCTTCCTCCACATGGTCCTGCCTAGGCCAGCAGGAGAGGAGGAATGACCTAAGCCACCCCATCCATGCTGACAACTGCCTCTTGGACCCTGAGGCCAACGAGTGCTGGAAAGAACCTCCTGCCTACACATTTCGGGATTACAGGTAGGCAAAAAGGGCAACTGCCCCCAAGGGCACCCGGGACCTTCCCTGAGGCAGGGCATCCTGTTTCACAGACCTAAGCCTGGCACAAGTAAGATCCAGCAGGTAGTTTCAGGTGGCAGCAAGCATCATGGTTAAGCCTCAAGCCAGAGTTCAGCTGTAATGGCTCTGTAATAGTTAAGGGTTGGGAAGTCCCAGCTGTGGCCCCCAGGGCTGTCTCTGTCATGTGTTTTTGGTGCAGAACGGGAACATGAGACCTGGTGGGACCCAGGGGACATTTAGCAAATTGCTGCCTAGCTAAGGAGCAATCTGCAGGTTCTCCTCTGTGGCTGGTCAGGTGTCCCCAACCCGCCCCACAGCAGAACCTCCACTGCCTGGTACCCCCCTCATCTGCATCTCAATGGAGCAATGCAGGATCTGCCCTGGAGGTAGGGGTCATCCCCAAGCCCTTCCTGCTGCTCCACTCACAGGGGGGTCTCCTGCTTCTTTCCCCAGTGCCCTCCTGTACATGAATGCAGATTTTGAAGGAGGTGAATTCATTTTCACTGAGATGGATGCCAAAACTGTGACGGTAAGTTGGTGCTGTGAACCAAACGCCATTCCTCAGCAGCTCCCATCTCATCTCATGGCTAAACATGAAACAATGCCTCTGTACACATGCAGTGTCTGGCCCAGAGCAGGTCATGATAGTGGACATCAGCCTCTGAGAGGGGTAAGACCCAGGCACAAACCCCCACCTCTGCATGGGGCCATTTGGGAGGCTCGGCACCCCTCTGTGGTTGAACAGAGCATCTTGGCACTATGCTGGGGCTCTGAATTCTAGTAGATGCTTGAAGGTGGATTACATCTACTTAAGACCAGTGCCGGGAGGGTTGATTTAGCTGGCACTTCTGTCCCCTGAGGTCCTGCTACCTGTTGTGGACTCAGCAGATAGAAGAAAGGTATTTCACAGCTCCTGTCAGGGTTAGCATGAACCTCCCTGGAGCTGTGCTGTTGCCCTGTTTTGCTGTAGTTGGTCACCTGCAGGCTTTGCAAGGACTCCATGCCACCATCTCCTTTCTGCATGACTGCTGCACAGCAGGACCCAGCCTCACCACCTCTCTATTTACCACACACATTTTTACAGCCATGCCCAGAGCTCTGCATGTCCTCTAGAACAGCTCACTGGGTTCTGGGATGATGCCCAGTAAGATCCCAGACCTTGGACTGTGATGACCCCAAGATATGGCCAATGATTGTAGCTATCTTGCTCCTTGCCATTCTGGTGTTACTTCTTTTTTCCACAGGCTTCCATCAAGCCTAAGTGCGGGAGAATGATCAGCTTCTCATCTGGTGGTGAGAACCCCCATGGGGTAAAGGCAGTTACCAAAGGCCAGCGGTGCGCTGTGGCTCTTTGGTTCACCTTGGACCCACTTTACAGAGAGCTGGTGAGTCCCTCCATCACGATGTAAGAGGAGCTAGGGGGTAGCCAGCATCCTGAAGAAAACTGGACCATCTTCACCCTCCAGTCCTAACGCATCTATTTTCATCACACGTGCCCCATGGGAGCATTCCCATCTGCTGCACCACAGGGACATGAGCTGGCGGCCCTGGGACTGAATGGTTTTCCCTGCTGGCCATGCATCTGGGCACCCATCACCCTGAGCCTCTGAGGTGGGGGACCAGGCTGGTGTGCTGAGCGTGGTGCGGGAGGGCCCTGCACAGGGCTGGGCTGGCCATTTCTGACACCTAGTGGCAATAGCCTGATGGAACAGGGAAGTCCTCCACAACCACCCCATAGCTTAGAGGCCAGTGATGTGTGGCTGCTGCCGGGTCCTCAGAAGCGGTTTGGCAGTCTAAAGCCCATCATCCTGGGTGCCCAGATGCCTTGGGAGGTCTGGGGTGTGGTGCCTTTCAACAGGCAACCTCCAAATTCTGTTTGAAAAACCTTCCATACCAGTCCCTGTCTCCCTTTGATATCAATTCTGGTCTGTAAGAGTAGAAGACCAAGCAAAACTAAACACAGGGAGAGAGCAGAACCCCCTGTGCCTTTCTTTGCCTTGTGAAGCAGATGGGCTACAAGGTTTTGGGAGAAGCTTCTTTTCAGACATGCACTTTACTGTCTCCCTGCTTTTGGCACAAGCTGGAATTCCTCCGTGCATGGTGCACGTGTGGAAGGTGATCGCAGGATCCTGTGTGGACAGGAGGAGGGTACAGTGTGGCAGTGTAAAGTGTGATATGGGAGCAGCAATACATCAGCTCTGCCTTAACCATTGCAGCCCCTGGAGGGAGGAGGGAATTAGATAATGAAGTGCAAAGTGATTTGATTAATTTTGCCTGGCAAATCCCCGGCTCAAACCCAGGCTGTCCCCTGTCCTGTCAGCTACAATGCCGGTCCTTGGATAAACTTCTTGCTGTGGGTGCTCCCACCTGAGCCGTGCTGAATATGTGGAAAGCAGATGCTGAAGCTCTGCTGTTAATGGTTTCTTCGCATTCCCACTTGCAGGAGCGAATCCAGGCAGATGAAGTGATCGCGATGTTGGATCAGGAGCATCTAGGACCCAGCGAAATGAACATCAACCCAAAGGATGAGCTATGAACTAGGCCAAAGACTTTTTCTATTAAATATTTATTTAATATTGTTAATCTTATTAGAACCCTTCTATTTTTGTACAGAGCTGCTGTATAAATTAACTTGTTAATATGATTGTGGAGTTTCAGGAAGGCTTCTTCTGTGTTTAGCACAGCTCTTGCTGGGACCCCTCATCTCTGTGCCAGCAACTCCTGCTGTGCCTGACTTTGCCTCTGGGATTCTCTGTCCTTCCCTAGCACTTCTCAGGACTTATTAAGGCCCACTGTACCCCCTTGAAGAGCCCCTTTTTTTCTTCTTCAGCCAGAAATAGCTGCTTCTCTTTAGCCTCTGCAAGTGAAATGTCTCAGGTGTGATAACAGACCAGTCTTCCTGCCTCTGCTAAGTGCTGCCCTGGGGGAAACTGGAGCACAAGTCAGTTATTTCCATCTCACCATTTGAAATATGCTTTTTAGGGAAAAAAACTAAAGCAAAAGCCATGTCCTAGCAAAATGCATATTGTTCTGTAGCCATACAAAGCTGGCATCCGGGTATTAATTCTGAGCAGAGCTTCCAGAAGTCACCAGCTCTGCAGGGGCATGAGCTGTGCACAGGTGACAAGAGGTTTGATTTGCAGGTGACTCTTGTGGAATAGGGTCTATCGCTCATGTTCAGTCCCTGCTTTTGCTAATGACTTGGGTGGCATGAAAGAAATTGCTTCACAGTGCATCCTTTGAGCTTCGAGCTCACTGCTGCTGGTAAAACTTAAAGTTAGAAATCATCCTTTCCAGGTCGATGTTGGAAAGTAGCTGAAAGGCTCAGGGATGTTACAGTGCCATAGTGTTGGTTAATCGTGGTGTAGCTTTGTACCCTGGATGTCTTGGTTGTATCCTCCCATCCTGACACTGCAGGAGCAGCAGATGTTTGTGGTGTGGTGGCATCTTATTTGCTCAGAGTATTTCTGACCCTGTGTTGCAGTGAAAGCACAGGCTGCTTATCATAAGAGATTTACTATGCCAGTATCTGCTACTAAGCTAGTAAATCAACCCTCCCTCACCATTAAATTAACTCCTGCGTGTGGGATCAGAGCAGCCCCTGCATCAGTCAGAACGAACACCGAAGTCACAGAACTGCCCACATCCCAGACATAGGGACAGCTTTTATTTTGACTCAACAGCTGCTTCTGCCACTAGAAAGCAGTTCCTAAAAGGCAGGTTGCAACAACCTTTACTGTCAAATTTACTGCAAGACTGCTGTCTCTCCAGAAAGCACTGCAGGGATCTTGGCTGGAGTTCGCATCCCTGAGCAGCTTTGCTCAGCTCCCTGTCGTGCTGGCACTTTCTCAGTCCCTTTCTGTTCCCCTCTGAGAGCTTTGGTATTTTCAGGACTTCAAATCTGCAATAGGGAATTGTCTTTTCTCTTTGGTCACACAGTTTATGCCTAACCAAATTTTCCAGGCTCATCAACACCCTCTTCTCATCCAGTCACTGGCTTCAAAGGCCATAGAAAAGGATGGTTCTTCTGTAGAGACCTCCTCAAAAGCCGATCCTCAGCCAGATAAAGGGGAACTCAGTTAATCTGAAAATACAAATGCCCAGACTGAAGGGGGCACCACTACTGCCTAGAAAATGATGGGAGGTTCATTTTCTGCACCTCCTCCCATATGGAATCTGGAGAGGAGAAAGCTCTGAGTGTTTCTGAGCCACCAGTGTAGCTTCTTTCTTGGAGGTTATCTCCCTCCCTTATAGATTGTTGAAATGATTCATTGTGTTGACTCCCAAAAGAACTACCCACAGGTCTGTGCTTCCAGAGGCTCTTCCCTACTTAAATGCCTCCCCTGTAAACGCTTAAGCACCCTTCTTTAAAATAGCCAGATGGAAAGCTGGAGGGAAGAAGGGGAGGGCAGCTGGAGAGCCAAAATGCCAGTTTTGTTGTTCTCTGTCTGCACCCTGCTATTGCATCCAAGGTTTGACTCCTACATGCTGTACCTTCAGCATGATTTTGTGTTCCACCCACCCTTGTGAGCACATCTGCCCCAGCTCATTCTGCAGAACAGGGTCCTCTCCAAGTTGCTCAGTGCAGCCCCTGCTCTCCCAGGGGCTGTGGGGATCCCACTAGCTGGTCTTCCTGCAGGGAGGTGGGAAACAGGATATTGCACGTCCTGGTTGGTTTGCTGCTGTCATGGTTAGCCAGAGCTGTGTCTAAATCCAGGGGAAATAAACTAAACACGACATCTGGGCTTGTCTTTGTCTTTCTTTGGCCAAATATTAGAAGGGAAGACCAATGAGTATGTGGTTTGTCTCATGATGGTGTCTCTCCCTGAGATTTCTTGCCCCAGTCCCTAGAGCACATGCTGGAGGAGCGTCAGAGACACCGATGGGACCAGAGTTAAGCAAAGTTCCACGTCTGCATTTGGCTGCCTGCCCATCTCCTCTGCTCTGCATCCAGCCACCTAATAACTTAAGCACCACTGGCAGGTTTCAGGCATTTTGGAGAGCAGGAGGAGGATGTCACAGCCCCTCTGTGCTGCTGGGATGTGCAACAGGCTGGAGAGTAAAGTGGGGCACTGGCTGGCTCCTGGTGAAACAGCAGCTTTGGTGGAGCAGCCTCAGAAGGATGCTACATTTCAGGATTCAATTGCAAACATGGACACCAAATGCCCAAGAAGGGGAAAAACTCCAGGCTGCCTGGGCCATGAGGCTCACCGGGCTGCTGTGCTGCTGAGACCTGCCTGCCTGGCTGAAGCCAGGAAACAGGAATGCAGTGAGTCAAAGGCACTTTCCTGTTTGTTTATTTTTCCGTCTCTCTGCTCTGGCAAAGTCTAGATCAGAAGTGGATTTGTATTTCTGCTGCAACAGCAGAGGTTTGAAGTTTATTGGCATCCTGTAGCCTTGCAGGAGCAAGTTACAGAGTTCTTCGGGACGTGCACCAAAATACAGTGTAGGCTTTTGAGTCTCTCTCATATGCAGGCGGGTTGGGTTGCCACCAAGGTGGCTTGGCCTCTGAGTAATTAATTTTAACTCTTATATTTGATATAGGGGCCTGGCATCCAGACTGCCTATAGGGCACCCGCAGCCCTGGAGAAAGATAGCTAATAACAAAAAACAAATGTATGCACCCCTCCTTGGTCAAATATGCTCCAGGGACAACTTGGTGCACAACATTTTTGCTTCCTGCTATGTTTGTTAACGCCCTCTTGCCCTTGCTGCTTCCCAAAGCCCCTACATGAAGCAACTCCCCAAGGAGGCAGTGCTTGAAGTCAAGCCATTGGGAATAAACCTGGTGTGCGTTTCAGAGCAAGCCACGTGGCTCCCGGGCCAGCTCTGAGTTCAGGTCAGAGCTCCTCTAGCCAAGGCCTGACCACCGAAGGGAACCACAACCTACTTACATGTTGGCCATTTGTTATATGTGCCCCGGTTCTATCACCAGCAACAGCAGCAGTTTTGAGATGGAGGTGGTTGAACCGTGTCTTAGTTCCTTGTTAACTCTGCCGTGCCCCTCCTTAATACTAATAATATGTGCAGGGTGGGATTAGCAGGGTTGATTTATGACATTCAAGTAGGAAAGAAAGTCAAGAAAACAACCCCTAAAGGAAACGTAACAGAACTTAAAAGTATTTAAAACAACAACTGAAGTGGGTCTGTGTGTGTATATATGTGTGTGCACACACTTGGGTGTGACTATTGCTCTGAATTGAAGCCCTACATGGTGTTACTTAATGCCAGGGGATCTTTACTAGCAAGGAGCTTTGGTTTTGTTTTGGCATTTCCGTGCGCCCAAGCCAAGTTGGGTTACCCCTTACACAAGGCTACTGTTAGGGATTGTGGGGTTGACTGCAGGAGCCCAGTCTGTGCCACAAGTATGCTTCCAGCAACTGGGCGTCAGTGGTGTTTCGGGAAAAAGCACAGATGAAATGGATGCCTTCGTTAAGGATAAGATGAATCATTGCATTTCGCAGTCACGGATGAGGCAGCAGTGCCAGCGGCAGTGAGGGCACTGAGGCGTGGGGAGCAGTCACCCACCAAGGCACTTGATGCCTTGTGTAGAGGGGTAGGAGCATGGAAACCAGCTCATACAAGCAAAAAACCATCAATGGGGGCCAGCAGAAAGTCTGAGGCTGAGCCCCCTTGGACTGTAAATGCCATACTGCAAGCGGTTGCTGGAAGTTTCCCTCCAGCCAAAAGGTCACCCCTGAAACCTCACCTTAAAATCATTCTGCGGGTATTGACAAATCACAGAATCTCTCCCTATGTCCAGTGGGTACAGAGTCTAATAAAACCTGGGCATGTCCATAGGCATGAGCCTGCAAGACTTTTTGAGGTGTTAATTTTAAGCAACTAAAATTCACCGATATTGCTGTGGAGGCGTAGAGCCATGTGGGCAAATAGGTCTCCAGTAGATCCACTGGGTGATGACTAAACCCCTTGATTCCAAGCTGGGGTTTATAAAATGTGGCGTATTTGGACCTTCATTTCCCAGGAGATAGACTGACAGCCCAAAACACAGCAGCTTGGATGACTCTTGGAGACCCAGTGACAAACCTTGCAAGCAACCAGCCTGCATGAGGACCCTCTTCTGCTGCCACTCTATTCCATACTACAGCTGCATCCCTCTTGCCATCTCCCTACCCTGCTGCTTGGTGTCTGCCCTGGTGAGGGACAATTTGGGTGGCACTACCCCTGCCAACTGCTGCTCCTAAGGTTGGCCAGTCCCTGTGTAAGGGTCTTCCGACCTTGGTGGCACTGTGGTCATAGGCAGCAGAGCCCGGACTGGTTTATTACCTTTGCATTAAAGCTTCTGGCTTCTTGCAGGCTGCAGTGCTTTGGCCAGGGGAAAGATGTGAGTGGAGGAGGCAGATGGAGTTTGCAACAGGCGCTGCTCTTCTGTCCTGGTTAAACCTGGGCAGAGCCAACCTGAGTACTCACAGGCAGCTGAATATCTTCCCATGAAGAACTGTCATTAATATAAAAAGCTGTTTCCTCCTGTCCACACCCTTGCCCAGCCTGGGGGAAAAAATAAAAAAGAAAACAAACCAAAACAAGACAGCTGGCTCTAATGGTGCTGGCAGTGAGATAAAAATGGGCTAGTCCTGCTTTGGGGAAGAACTATATTAAAAAAGGAAAGAAACATGTATGTCTTTTGTTTCTGCAACTGCTCCTACACCCACGCCCCAGCAGAAGAGCCATCTTTTCCTGCAGGAAATGTTGCTGCTTGTCTGTGCATCCGGGTATGACCCTGGCTGGGTCCCACAATGTTGGGCTCTTCCTTAGTTGTGGATGGGCACATGTGTTTTCCTTCCACCCGCCACCAAGTCCTCCCGGAACATGGTGTGGTGTGTGTGGGTCATTCATCTGTCCTCAGAGCACACACTGCACCAGCAAACTGCCCCCTCCACAGGCCTAGTGGATGCAATGGCCAGCCCAGTACTACTTCTAATCTGCTTTAAACACATGGTAAAAACTGGCATCGAGTTTGTTTCCTTCTCATTTAACAAAACATCACAATGCAAAAAAAAAAAAAAAATCATAATAAAAAAGGTCATAAATGTCAACATGTCCCAGCCCCCTGGCCACCATCCAACCCTGCCAAATACAAGTCCAGAACACTACAGGAACTAGAGAAAGCAAAACAGGCAACTCGGAGAGGTACCTGGCCACCCTCGTGAGCTGCAGGGGAGCAGGGTTCAGCCTTGGTCCATCTGGGCAGCACTGGGCAGCGTGCAAGGCCGTGGTAGCAAAGCACGGGTGCAGGCAACCACAGTGCATGCTGTGGCAGGAGCAGGCAACAGGAGGGCCCCATGGGCAAACGGAGCTGGGCTGGCGAGTGGACACACTTGGCAGAGGAGCAAATCAGCTAATGATTATTTCCAGGGGTGGTTTGGATAACGAAAATGGCTGTTCTAGTAGGTATTTCCTGAGGTTCAGCAGGGCAGGGCAGGGGGAATTAATATGAGCTCAATTTAGCTTCTACCCCTCCTTTATTTGTAATGAGATTAACAGCAGAGATGGCAGCGGCACCATCAGTCTGTTGCCGTGATGGGCTGAGCTGATAAGCAGCTCCCGCACTGCCTTGCATGCGAGCCCAACGGCTCCAGCATACAGGGAAAAACACTGGAAAAAATACCCCTTTTATCACACATGGCTTTTTTGCAATGGCTTTAAGGTAGCTTTACTCCCAGCTTCAGGGGAACACAGTGCATTGTACTGGTCCAGCTGTTCTTGGTAGCGCCAGGAATACAGCTGACCTCCCAGTGCAGCCCAGCATCGCCATCCCCTCCTTACAGCGCTTCTGCATCCAATGTCGGTTGAAAGTCTCAGGCTAAAGGCTGGTACCTGCTTTGTCAGTGAGAAATGAGGCCACCACTTGCCATCAATGTGCTTTGGGCAGCTCCAGTGCAACAAATAACACCAGTCGATTTGATTGCAATGAGGCAGAAGCTGGAAAGACGTGTGAGCGCCCTGCAAGGCACCTCCCAGCTGCTCACAGTGCTTTAACTGAACCATGGCAAAGGTGGAGAAGAAAGTCTCATATGATCCCCTCATAGAGAGGAAAATGTAGACCCCTCCTGACAAATTTTTCAAAGATCTTTGTCGCACCTTTGACAAGGTCCATTCATGTCAAACTTAGAACCATCTCTGAGTGTACATAGCTCTAGTAGGGGAGTTTTGGCTAGAAAACCACTGACACAAAACCCCTGTATTCTAAAAGCCCCTTAAAAAAACCCCCTGTATTTTATTATTCACAATAACTGGACACATATGATCCAAGTGTGACCATCCAGGGCAGGAACCCCCAGCTGCTGTGGCACTGGGCTCTTCTCTGCAGGACTCTCTGTAGCAGCCGGGCTCAGATAAGGTGATGCCCCCTTCACCATGTTGCTAGTCACTGTCTGCATCTCCCCACGCCAGGATGCCTGTGGAACCATCTGTGGTGATGTGTATTTCTGCATGGAGCCCTTCTCATAGAGCCCTATCAAAGTGTGCCCATGGCCCAGGGGCAGCCAAGAGCCATGGGGTGCAGCTGCCCAGTGACAGGGGGCATTGCTGGGGCCTGCTCCCACCACTACACAGGAAAAAAACAACCCACCAACATTCTAAAACCAGTTTGCTACCCCCAGGCACCTGAGGGTTGTTTGTTCATCTCTTTTCATTTCGACACCTTGTGTGAGAGGCTGGGAGCTGGCATTCACCGCTCCTGTGGTGCCAGCTCCAAGATCATTTTATTTGATTTGCTGGCCAAATTGGGTGGATGGGTGGAGACTGAATTTTCCCCTTTATTTTTGTTTTCATAAAACCCTTCTGGCCCTGGGTGAGGCGGAAGGAGCAGAGTAGTTTCACGTCTATCTTCTCTGTGACAGTTACCTGCCTAGAGCGTCAGGGCCATAGCCCAGCTCCCTCCGAGGAGAGGAGCTGGGGACAAGGGGACGGGCTCACTGGCTGGGTGGGGAAAAGCCCTCAACCACCTCACACAGCAGTTTTTTACTCCCCTGTTTGCCCCCTCACCAAGCACACTGGAAAAAGCTCTAGTGTGAGCCCACCCTCCCTTGATCTGCTCAACGGGTCAAAAGAAAATAAAGCCTTTAATACGAGCAGCCTGGGAGAGGCTAATATGAGGCACTGGGAGATGATGGGCAGCCTGTGAGCTCCTCATCAGCAGTGGGGTGATGGCTGAAAAAGCCAACCTCGTAGCCTGGCCTCATTTCACACAGCTGCAGGGATGGAGTTTGTCACCAAAGGTCCCCAGGGAAAGCCCTGCACTGTGTGCGGTTGACACACTGAGATATTCTGGGCAAACACTTTCAGAATAACCATCCCCACATCAAAATGTGGCCCAAACAGTGACTCTTAGGGATGGGACGAAGTATATACGGACTTTCTTGGGAGCCTGGCTATGCTCTGTGCTTCCCCAGGTGACTCACACCTCCACAAGCACAGCAGCCCAGGAGGGCTTTTCCCATCTCACTCATTGCTGTGAAGAAGAGGATGTTCACAGGCACCTTCCAAAAGTTCAGCCATGATCAAACAATGTGCCATGTTCTACTGAGCCCAGCAAACTGCCAGGTCCACCCTGCCAGCCACAAGTCCATGGTGCTACCACCAGACTTTCCTGGTAGCTTGGCTTTGCCCACCCCTCTGGGAGCCAACTGGGAGGCTGTGGGGAAAGTAAATGTATTTGCACCAAACCCAGGCACTGCAGGGAGTGAGAAAGCCTGGCTGATGAGCCCACACCCTGTTCTGCTCAGCTGGCATCACACGCATCCCTCCCTGTTTGCTTGAACATCTGCACCAGGAGCTGTGGCACTGACCCAGCAGCCACAACCTGCACACTGCCAGTGCCTTGGGAACAGCTTGAGCGTGGGACCTGCATGGCCAAGAGCTGCCAACACTTCTGCTGACCCTCAGCTGCTGGGACTGGTTGCACCAGCTGGAGCTGCTGGCATCGCCGCTTGGAGGGAAACTGGCCAAATCTACAAATTGTGTTTGCTCTGGGAGCATAAGGAATCTTCAGCAGTTCCCCTTGAGGTGGAAGATGCTACATCCTTTCTCCCTTTTCAGACTAATTACACTGAAACAAAAGGTGAGATATGCCATACCAGGAATGTTACCAAGACTGTGAGTCCTCCACCCAGCAGGATTAGGTTAGAGCTCTGGATAGCACAAATACAGATGCCGGCAGCAGGTTTCCCGCTCCTCTTGCTCAACCACTGGCGCCACTAGACAAAAGATAACAAACACCTCTCGACTTCTCCTGATGGGCCTAGCAGCAAAAGAAAATTTTCAGGTCAGAAGCTCCTGCTGGGTAGCCCATGCTCCGGGCTATACAGAAGAGCTGCCATCCCTCAGCACCTCGTTTCCCCAGCTGTGAACACTGAGTAGTACCAGCAAGTAAGGGAGACCCAAGTCTCCATGGCACACCTCAGGCACTGCCTTGGGCACTCCCCTGCTGCCTTCAAAGTGCAAACTGCATCTTGCTGCCAGCACTTTTTGACATGGCTGCTGCTGATTTCTCCTAAATATCATCTAGTTTTCAGGAAAACCCAACAGGATTCATTGATTTCCCCATCGCCAGCAGCTCTGCACATCATTATTCACTATGCTGGTGGGCCATGGTAGTCTGAAGGCAGCTCTGTCTTGCAGACAGACTCAGTATAAACAGGGATAAATGCACCAAGGGGGTCCTCCTGCTTTGACTTGGGAGGAGGGAAAAGGACAGGGTGTTGCCTGGGAACACAGACCAGCTTTGGGAGCAGCACCCAGACCTTCTCCCTGTCATGCCTGGCCAAGCCAGCCAACGTTGCTTTTCTCTCGCTTGCAAGGCAGATGCTCCCAACCAAGTAAAGCAGCATGAACGGGAAGAAAATTAGGCTTAGGAAATTTGCCTGTACTAGTAAAGATGTCTGTCTTGGGCACCCTTTTCTGCAGCCTCACTGGGTTTGATTTGGCTGTGTCAACCAGGTGAGAGCCTTCTTGAAGGTATTCCAGCTTCCCTGGTCTAACCAGGCATACAAGGGTTAACAAGCATGTTCCTCGTATCCAGCATCATTTTACTTCAAATGGAACAGAAGGAAGGTTCTACTCTGCTCCTCCTGAAGATGTGAAAAAGAGTCAAGGGCGGCAGTTTGTTCCCTGTGTCTTCCCAGCCAGACTCTCTGACTGGGCTTTATCTTCTGCGAAATGCCACAGTAACTCTGCACTGCATCCTGGATGTGGGGATACTCCTACAAAAACAACAGAAAAGAAAATAAAAATCAAATTTCAATCTGCTTTTGCTGCTCCTGAGACCTTTCCAGACAGCAGCTGCTCACAGCCTGCATGGGATGCAGACTGCCTTCGCCTCCTCACCTGCCCATCTTCAGCTGGCTGCTGGCATCCCTGGCAGGGCTTTCAGTCATGTCCCATTTCCTCACCTCTGAGGCAAGGCTGAAATAATCTGAGACAGCTGCTGCCCATGGCCTGACAATAACGTACTTGCTTTAATGGTTACTTGCTAATATTTTCCCCTTGGGTGAAATGGTAAGGTTCAGGGCCAGGTGGAACGTGTTGAACTATCTCTTCTTTGGGGTCAGCTGAGTGCTGTTAAGAGTTGGGCAAATGGCATTTGTGTGTGGTTTTGGTTTGGTGCGTGTGTTCATACTGTGAGCCCTTAACCCTCAGTGCAATCCTCCCCACTGATAGCTCCTAAACACTAGTTTCCTCCTGCTCATGTCACTAATTAGGCAGCAATAAAGGCTAGAATATAAACTATAATAGAAGTAACTGTCTTGCTACCCATAGCACTTACAGCTGGAAGAAAACTTTTCTAAACAGAGAGCAAACTGAGGTCTGTGTCCTCCAGCTCTCACCCTCAGTGACAGGCAGGCACCACCGCGGGCTGCTTCTCTAGAAAATAGAAGCCGTGCTCCAGACTTTCAAAGGATGTTGTGGGTTTGAGGCTCAGGCCAGAGCCTAAATGCCAGAAGGGAAGGGATGGGCTCGCATGTGCCATTGCTCAGGGCTGGGTATTTGCTTCATCTGCCTTCAGAGGGCCAAATACTGCCCTGGGGGAAGGGTGCTGGACTCTGCTCTGGGGCCAGACTTCGTACACATGGGCATTGCAGCACCTTCTGGGCATTCTGTGCTGGAGGTGCCCCATTACCTCTTATTTCTTTGAAAAACACACCATGTTCACCTTCGGGTTGGCAGTTGTCTCCAGGTTCAGCACGGGCTGCTCGACCACGTCCTTGGAATAAGGAATCAATGCCTTTATCTCACATTTCGCCACAGCAAATGGGTAATTTGATGCAATTGTGTAGCCACCCACGCCTTTAATTAATCAAAGAGTTTTTCACGCAGCACTGTGCAATATTTTGTTTCCTAACATCCCTGCTACAGAGCACTAGGATCTGTTGTAACATTTCTTACCCAATTTCAGCACTGAGGACTATGCGGCCAACAAGAAGATGGATCACATGTGTAGAAATCTTCAGTGTTGTCTCCAGAGGCGATTTCCAAGGAATCAGAAGTTGGATTAATCAGAGGCTCGCAGAGAGATTTGGGAAAACAAAACAAAACTTAAAAAAACCCAAAAAAACCAAACCCCAGTCAACAAATGAAAACAACGTCGGGAAGAAAATCAGAAAAGCCAGCAGATTCCCTGGGGTGCCATTTAGGAAGCTCAGGAAAAACTGGAAGAAATTAGAGGTTCTCCTAGAAAACTAGAGAAAACCTTGCTGGATTTCACTGCTCTAGGACAGAGCAGAAAAATCCCTTCCAGTGGACCAAGGGACCTTTTCAGCCTCTTCCCCTCCACGCCCCCTCCCAGCTTCATATTGCAGCTGCTGATGGGGGAAAGAAAGGAAAGTGCAGGTAAAGATTGGAGATGGCCAAGTTGGAGACTGCTTGGACTGAATGCTGAATAACTGAAGAGAAACACCAGACAAACGCTTGTCCACACCTGGGAGCCGAGCAGCCAGCTCACACCTTCGTGTGCAAATGAGTGGTTTGGACACCATTTCCTCTGAGATCCCCCCACAGGCCACTGCCAGCCCAACCAGGAAAGCTGGGATGGGACCTGGAGGCCAGGGCAGGAGCGAGACACCTCAATGCTGAGCCTGTGTGGGCAGAACATGACCCTGGAGCCCCAGATCCTGCACAGGCACTGCCTATGGCTGCCGGTACAGCTCATCCTTCCCCACCTGCCAATCAAAGTGGAAGGCATCTTCTCCAGGTCCTCTCCTTGGGAGCTACAAACAAGCTCCATGGCACAGCCCTGCACTACAGCGGGTGCCTGCCCAGTGGTGGGAGCTGCTCTCACATTTTGCCTCCCCTGGGGCAGACCCACCCATGGGCCAAACGAGCAGGGCAAGGTTTTACAGTACTCACCAGCAAACTGAACCAGAGCCAGCTCACGGCCTCCGAGCCAACAGCCTGTGGGGCGAGAGCCCCCCTCTGTGCACAGCACCCTGCGGAGCTGTGCAGGTGAACAGTGGGGTGCAGGGTGCCGCAGGCAGGTTGTCCCTGGCGGGGTGCCGGGCTCCCCACCCAAACTGGCTGAGCTGGCTCCCATGGTGGCGTGGGAGCCCGGAGCCAGCCACCAGTGCTCCAGCCAGGTGCTGCTGTGGGAGTTCCTGGCTGTGGTGTGTGCTCCCTGCAAAATACCTGGTGGTATTTTCTCAGCTGGAAGAAGAGATGGATATCGGTATCGCTTTGGCAGGGAAGACTTTTGCAGCTAAAGCTCTCTGTGTGCATGGAGGGAAGATGGAGCACCTCTCATGCCCTTGGGCAGGGCACTAATGGTGCTGGGAGTTCAGGGTGCTGCTGCTGCACACTGGCCATGGCTGCAGGGCGTTGCAGAACAGGGTAACCATGCAGGGATGCTTGCCTCCAGCCAGCCTCTTGGGGTGAGTAGGCTTTGGAGACATCTCTGGGCAGTGAGTCTTCAGGCTTTCTGCACCCACGAGCTGTCTGGGGTGAGAGCAATTGTCTCACCTGGTTTGGCAGGTGATGGGTTTTGGTCTTCATCTTCTGAATTCCTCAGTTGCGCTGGTGTTGGTCAGCATGGGCACACTGCTGGGGATTCCCTGGGTGCACAGCAAAGGGCAGGAGAGGACCAGTTTTCCCAAGAGTAAAAGCTGCTCTGAAACACCAAGAAGTCACTTGCTTATTCCACCCATGCAAAACAAACAAACAAGAGTTGCTGCTGCAGCTCTTACATGTGGGATGTGAGGGGAAAGGTGTTGAAAAGGTAGTTTAATAAAACGCTTGTCCATGCTGTGAGAAAAGGAGCCATTTGGGGAGCTGAGGGGGGCACACAGGCTGTGATTTGGGTTGCACCTGCCTGTGGTGGGAAACACGGGACCACAAGGAGTGGGGTTGGCACCGTGAGCTTCACTCTTCTCGGTCCCACAAGGTCAGCCACAGCCACCCGGGGCTGCAGCAAGTCTCTGCACCCCTATTTCCTGCTGCCGGCAGCAGAGGAGCCCCTGATGCTCAGAGCCGGGCCGGGCCCGGAGCGGGTACCGCTAGAGGGCAGTGGCTCCCCGGGTAGCGCCGCCGCCGCCCGCCGGGCTCCGCCGGGCTCCGCTGGGCTGGGGCCGCACATCACCGCTGCCTTCCGTATTTTTAATGAAGGACAGCATTACAAATCCCCTTCAGAGAAGAAACAATGCGGGTAGGAGACGATGTGCTGGGAAGCCAGATCTCCCGTTGTCTCAGTTTTTAATTTATTTATTTTCATGCCAGATCGGATTTGTACTCACTCCCTTTCAAGGCTTCTTCTAGGCACTCATTTCGAGAGTGCTGGCAGTTAAAATAGAAGAGGAAAAGCACCGTCTCTTCCCCGACCTGTTTTGTTTCAGCTTTCCCCCTTTTCTCCTCAGAACCTGCACCAGTTTCTTTGCCGCACTCACAGAGCCCTGCAGCCACCTACTTGCCACTGGATTTGCACGTGGTTGTCCATGAGAGTGTCTCCCACAGTGCAGCCACAAGCCTTAGCAACTCAGGCAAGCTAGTTGCACAGACAGAACGTGCTGCTCAATATTAACAAACAGGCTTAGTCTTCCCTTGGCCTTGATACCAATAATGAGACAACATCTTCCAAGGCATGATTCAGAGTGGGAAGCTAAGATGCTCTGAATGGCTCCCCAGGGACTTTGTTGCCACTGATGATGCAGGGAGCCTAATCTCCTACCCTAGGCAGTTGGGAGAGACAATGTAAGCATCTCCCTTGCATGCTGTAATGGTTGGTATCAGCCCAGCTGCCTGTGAGTAATTGCTGAACATGCCAGAAGGCACCCACCTCCTGTTGGAGCACGTATCCCCATCATCCGGGGAAGTGGCACAATCAACAAAAGCCACTGTCTGCAGTGGTCACATTATCACTGCATGCAAAGGGCACTGCACTGCAACAGCAGTGAGAAAATCAGCTGAATGGTGCATGGAGACCTTCACCAAACAATCTCAGAGTTATCAAGTTAAAATCCAGTTGCTCATGGGCCTGTGTCTGATGTTGCTGTGGGAACAGAGCGAGGTGTGGTACTGCTGGGACTGCAGCCACCAAAGCAGGAACATGCTGGGCACAAGCAATGTCCTCAGGTGCGGTTGGGACCCTTCAGCCCTTGACTTCAATGCTGCAAGCACACGGTCACTATACACCATCCTCAGGGAAGCCCCTCAGTGCTTGCCCACACCCTGAGTCTGCAGCAGCAACCTCCCTTGTCCCACCCCAAATCCCACATCTCTTGCCCCGCAATCCCACACAGTTTTTCCTTTACTCACCAGTGGTTCCAGGCATGTAGTTCCCTTCATGAAGGCAGAGCTGATGTTTTCCTCAGAACAAAACATACATCACTGTAGAAGAGTTTACAAGGAGATAAAAGCATTTTAGCAAAGCCATCAGATCCCCCCACTTCCCGGAAAAAAGGTCTTTGACCAGTTTCAGCAAAGGAAGCACACAGCCACATTCATCCAGCAGCAGAGCAGGGCAGTCCTGCAACACCCACAGGCAGACAGAGAGGGATGCAGTGGGGCTCCAGCTCCAACACACATAAAACCCAGAAGCACCTGGTTCCACAGCGCTGATGTTAAAGCCTTGTGCTGGAGGGATGGTGTATACATTTGGGAGAGGACGGGCATATAAGGAAAAATGAAAAGTCAGTGGAGCCCAGATCAGGAGGGCAAAGCAAATAGCTACTGTCATAGACCTCTGAGTGAAGTTTTGGTTCCTTAATCTTAGGGAAGCAAGCTCAGAGAAAGCTGAAGCCAGTCCTTGCCAATAGAGCATAAAGATTAGCTTCCTTTCTATTTATTTGACCTTCTTAGGCAATGTATCTGGCTCCAAGACTCCAGCCTCCATTTTTTACTATACACTCATGAATATGATTCGCTGCTGTCACAGCTCACAGAGGGTCAAAACAGCTCAGGACCCAGAAACCACCAGCTCAAGCCTGGCAGCCAGGCAAGGCTGTTTATCAAACCTACTTGGTGAAGGCTCAAGCACAGGTACAGCCTGTGCCCAGGTGACCATGCTCCACTTCTGGGTAGTGGCCACGTGCTGCTGTCCCATGGAGCAGACCATGGAAGGGAGCTTTGCAGGACTAAAGTGCTGGCCTGGTGTAGCTCCTCCCTAACCTTCACACCATCGTCGGGATAAGCTTCACATTTTATAGCTCAGCAAATCAGACGGCCAAACAGCCCACACCCCAGATTGGCACTAGAACCAGGCTGCCCAAATGGTTTTCTCGCTGAGAAACAACTTGCCAAGAGGCAAAGTGGGAGGCCAGGCCCTGCATTCCTCCCACCAAAGAACAGGCAACCGCTTTGCCATCAGGAAGGCAGGGGTTTCTGCTAAGCCACACAGGACAGGAAGAACGTGATGAGCAAGACACCCTTCACAGGCTCCACTCGGATGTTTGCCAAGTTTTGTTGTGTCCGGATAAGTTTCATTCCAGGGGACTGCTAGCTTCAGCACACTTAGAAAACAGCATAGAAGGGCACGCACGTCTTCAGAGGTCCACCCAGGCTTGCAGTACACAGTTGGAAGCTTATGATGGATCCCTGCCCTGAAAATGTCATGCCTGCATACAAAGCATCCCAATATCCAAAGACAAAATTCCAATGGGTATGGGTGGAGGGCAAAAGGGAGAGCACCAGCTTGGCATTCCTCTGCACTGAAAGCCTTGCTGTAACACAAGCGATGTAGAACTGTATCACAGCAGGCAGCAGTTGCAACCATCAGCAAACACATTTCAAGCCTACCTGGTTAATGAAAACCAAAATCCTCTTTTACACCTGATACAATTTGCTCATCTAGAGACAAGGAACCCATCAACTGGAACAGGAAGGTCATGCATACTATTTTTTAGCATCAGATTCAGGCAATCCCTCACTCTCAGAGTGGAACCAGGGAACCACTGCCTCCGGGTATTGACATCCAGAGACAACTGCTTCTCCAATCCTTCAGCAAAAAGGAAAAGAAACCGTGATCAGAACCAAAAAAAACCAGTCAGCCGTTCCCTACCCTAATAGTAAATGTAAAACTAACTCCCAAGGAAAACTTTCTCCTCTGTTAGGATTTTTCTGCTATTTTTAGTTTTTGACCTTTTACATTCCCAAGCCACCACCCTGCAACTGTAAGAGAGGGAGAGACACGGTACCCCATACAAAAACGCCAGCAGCTCAGAGCAGAAAACAGCAACGAAGTCTCCTGCTCAGTTCCAAGGAGGCGCACAGGCAAGAAAAGAAGCTGTTTGGGAATTCAGTGTCATTTTCAGTTTGGCTTTTATTTTCATTGACTTCAACAACAAAGTGTTCCAAAACACACACAGGTCTTGGTGCAGTCAACACTGTCATTGCTACAAGCATTGGCAGATTCTCAGCTCAATTAACCCATACGCTTTGATGTATCAAAACAAAACAAAACAAATCACAGCTCTACAGGGGAGGGTAAAAGCTACAGCAGTTCAAACTCACTTGAAGATTCCAGTTATACAGAGGTGGGCTCCATAGTGGTATACAGTAGAAGGAGGTTTTCACAGCATGTATTTTAATCATTAGTGATGCAGCAGAAAAGCTCCATCTCGCTGCTGAGTTGAAAAGCACCCAGTCTCTGGGCACAGCATTAATTGCATTAACCTTTATAGTCAGAAGCTTCCTAGTTCCTAAAATGACGGTATTTTTGCATCAATATTCGTACAATACTGAAGCAGCTCAGAAGGATTACACAATGGAGACGCAAAACCTTGGAGGTGAGAAGGGCACAGCCTAATTCACCTCAAGAAATTTGCAGAGTACCTGCACTAACACTTTCCCCGCGCTAACGCTGCCCCGCTGAATTAATTCTTGCTTCGAGTCAAGAGCAGGATGACTCGCTTTGTTTGTAGCATATAGAAAAAAAAAAAAACAAACCAAAAAAAGACATAGTAAGTTTTCACACTGAGTAGGTTAAATACTTTGAAATCTAGGACGCTGGTCTTTGAAGTGTTACAAAATAAACTGATAAAACAGGCTTTCAGTGCCTGCCCCCTCCCCCCTCAGCTGCAAAGTAACACAGGAATCTCAGTATGAAAAATACAAATATATCTGTCCAGTGATGAGTCATTTATTACAAGGTATACTGTAAGCGTTCTGCATAAAAATAATAATTAAAAAAAACCCAGAAAAACAAACAACATTTCATTGTGGTTCTGTCAGACCCGGTAGCCCAAGAAGAAATAAAAATTGGCATGTTATGCTGTAAGAAACAAAAATTACACATACAAAAAAAATATCTATGTACACACTTTACAGAGTAACCATTTTGCATTGCCATTTAGAGCTGCCCAAAATAGGCTTGCACAGTTACCAAAAGGCAGTCTTTGAATGCAACTTTGACCTGGCACAACAGGCAGATGGAGGAAGATGATAACAATATTGTACTTAAATGAAATAAATGGCATGCAACAGGGCCCAGAAAACAGCCACTGCATTGAAAACAGGATGATTTGGTTGTAGCCAGGTAGGATGACAAGTCATTTAAGCTGCTTTTTTCATCTTTCCCCAGCCAAAAAAAGAGAGTTAGGCTTACTGTTGAAAAGAGCAAACCAACTTGAAAGAAGCTGTGCTGAGCCAAGCTCCACAGTAAAGGTTTGTTTCGTGTATGTTAGTGTCCCACTACCTTGGCCTATATAAATGTGAAAACACGCACTCTGTTCAGTTACTTGTCCACAGGATCACTGGCAATCAGAGGAAATGCCTCAGAGCACAGCTGCTGTAGAACCAATAAAGAAAATACAAAGAAAATAATCAGAGAAAAATCAATTTCTCATGTAAACATGACTTTTTGCAGTAGCAACACTCTTTATCAGGAACTGTTCCTTGTTCCAAGGCAGCTGAATATTTCTGTCTTCTGGTTTTTTTTTTATATTCTCCACTTCTAGTTGCTTATCGCTTAGATTATAGTCACCAGCAACTAACCACAGCAGGCTCCAGCCTATTATGGATATATCTATAGATTGTTCTACTTGGCAGGAAGCCAATCTAGCATGATCTAAATGAAAGAATGGCTGGATTCAGGGTAGATGGAATCCTACAAATCAGCGTGCAGCTCTCAGTTGGTCCTCTGCTCAACCAGAGGCTAGGCAGGCAAATCCTCATGCTAAACTAACCAGGCTGCATACATGGCAAAGCCTAATTACTAGCTTAAATGTCAGTAGTAGTACAGAATGGCTAAAAGTTGGATGGGGACAAAAGTTAAGAGTGACTGATGGCTGTATTTGCATTTACATCCTGAAACAAGCAAGCCAGGACATATACATGACTGAATTCGAAACAAGAAGAGACAGCAGGTTTGGTTTTTCCCCCCAGAAAAGGCGAAGGAAAAGGAAAAAGTGGGTTGCAGGTGGCCGTAAGTGCTGGCCTGCCCAGCAAAGTGCATGTGCTGTCTCCGCTGGAGAATATTACACATGACCAGAGCACTCAGCTCCGTGGGAAGAGGCTGTTTAAGTGCAACGTTCAGCAGACCGATTCCCATTTATTCTTTCGGATGAACTGCTAGGAATGGGTTTGGTGTCTTTGGGTTTTTTTTTTTTGCATTCGGTTTCAGGGTTAGGCTTTTAGTTGTAGGGTTTTGGTTTTTTTTTTTGGCTTTTTAAAGAATTATTTTAACCTTCCTGCTTTTCAAAGCGGGATCACTGGATGAGAGAGACAAGTTTGCAGGTCAGGATGCCCACAAGGTGTGTGAGGATTCAGAAGTCGAGAAAAGAAGCCCTCTCCCCAAAGGAAAACATGAAACAAGTACACCACCTTCTCAGGGAGGTCAACGGTTTTCAAGGAAATACCACCCGCCTTCCCCCTTCACCCAGCTCTTCCTCTTGCAAGAGCTGGGATGGAGGTCGCAGTCCAGGAGTATGACCTAGACAGCATCAAGGGCATAACCTAGCATGAGTGAGCAAGAAGGTTCCCTCCGCCCTTCATCCAGGGGTGCAGTACCAAGCAGAAGGAAGACAAATGAAGGGCTGAGCAGTTTGTGGCCAAGGCGGGGTGGAGCGGGGTCCGTGGGGCTCACTCCCCTTCCTCCTTGATGCGTTGCTGTTTGTTGCGCCGGGCATCCATGTCGAAGTTGAACTCGTTCCACTCATCACGGGGTGGGAAAGAAATGGTCTGCCGGAGCGTGAAGCGTACCGCATCGATGACCCGCTCTCCCCGGGTTTCACTGGAGCCCACGCTGACGGTGGAGGCGCCACTCGGGGTGCGCAGGAGGTGGGGAGGGGAGGAGAAGTCATGGAGCTGCCGGTGGTCCAGGATGCCCTTCCAGATGGCATGGCGGAACTGCTCTGGGATCTTGAGGCTCACCAGATCCTGTAAGGCAAGGTGGAGGGCTTAACAGGGTAGTCATTGTGCAAACTAGACTCAGGGAGTAGAAGCGGCCTCTGGTCCACCCTACAAATGCCTATTAACCAACAAAGCTGCTAAAATCCGGATGGCCATGACGCAGTGTAGAAGACAAACCACTAATCCTGAAGGTGGTGGTTTACTTCTGAACAAGCATGTGTAGCCATGAGGCAGTAAGGGCTAATGACACAAGGTCTGTTTTGAAGTTACACAAAATACACATTCATGCAAAAGATATCCTGACCTAAAGCTAGTTGTTTAGCTGGACTGCAAGGCTTCCAGGACAACCCAAGGGATATTTGCTAGTTATCTGTGGTGGGGAATGTTGGGCTGTAGAAGTTCAATGGCTTTAAAAACTTCCATGTTTATTTCAAAGCCTGCAAAAATATTTTAATATCCAAGTCTGAGCTCCAATATTTGAAGCTCTGGGTCTGACTCCATAGCAACCACCTTAATTACTTGAACATAACCAGAATTTAAGAATAGACACATAACCTTAGAGAACTTGGTCTTTGAGGCCCCATAATCTCTGATGCAGTACCTGAGAGTAGCATCACCTCAACTCAGGGAATCGTAATACTAGCTTCTGAAAAATAAGCAACCTGTTTTGGTTAATTTGGGTCAGCTTTCCTAATTGGAGCAGGAGGAAGGCAGCCCACGATAGGAAGCAAAAGCACCACAGCCTTGCAAAGTCTCAGGGCAAAAAACTGGGACAGCCAGCTCTGAGGAGAGCAATGGCACAGGAGAGGAAGCAGCAACCCTACAGCAAAAGCCATGCAAGAAGAAAAAAAAACAAAACAAAACAAAACAAAAAACCAAAACCAGCTGGGCTGAGATGCCAGTGGCAAGGGAAGGTTGTTAAGGTAAGGCCAGAAAACAGAAGCAGGGAGTGAAAAATGCAGACCACTTCTGGACAGCCTAGTGAGGTGAGTGAGGTGTTTCAGAGCAGTGTAAACTGAAACCAAGCCCTACAGAATTAACAGGCATGTGGGTTGGGGCCACTCCGGGGGCTAAAATGGTCAGTGGTAGGGAGGAGAAATGCTCTTTCTCTATGCCAGGCAAGGCAGTTACAATGCTGGCCCTGAGTCCAACCTCTCTTCACCTCACAATAAGTCTTCCCTGTGTGCAACAGCCTCAAATCAAACTAATCGTATAAAAACAAAAATATACTGATTCTGGATTTCTGACCTATTCCTACAGCAGGGCCAAGAGTGCAAACAAAGGAAATGGTGAGGAGTTACTTACATCCATGGAGTAATGCTCAATCTGATAGATGGTGGTCAGCCCCTGGGTCGTGAAATAATCCACACAGGATGAGCAGCCCAACCTCGCTAAGAAGCTGCAGAGGAGGAAGGAAGGAAGGAGAGAGAAAAAAGGATCACCCTGGCTGCAACAGCCCAAACCACAGAAAAACCAAACACTCAGCCAACCTGCAGCAACAGGAAACAAAGCTTTCACCCTTGGCTTGACCATCTCCAAGACATCCCAGGCCAGCAAGCCACATCGCTGCCACATCAAACAGAAGGGAGTCCTTCAGCTCAGTGCCTAGCAAACAACCCTCATGGCAGCTTCTTGCCTCAGTTAAGAGCCAGTGCTACACAATCTGAATCCTGGGGGAGGAAGGCTCAACGTGGACCCCTCCTGCCAGTTCATTTGACCCTAGTGGCTGAGCCCATGGCAACCCGCTGCACAGAGAGAGGGCTTCAGCAAGGTGATAGGTCATCATGCACACTAAGTACTTCAAATCAGCACATCCCTTCCTGAGTGTGAAGGATTCCTCCTTTATGGACAGTATTTTTCAACCTGTTTGACCCCATGGAGGGCAGATGGGCTTCTAACCCCAGCAACGGCTTGCCTGTGGCCAAAGGGAGAAGAAAACTATAAAAAAAAATACAAATGTATGCAAGACTCCCTGGCACCTTCAGCTCCACCAGTCCAACAGATGCTGCATCCCTTGACTTTTTGCAGTCCTACCATCCCTGTATCTCTCAGCTGCTCAGAGGTGGGGGATTGAGGCTCAGTGCCCAGAGGGTGCCAGCCTCGCAACTGTCAAAACCCACTGGCGTCTCCAGTGCTCCAGGAGAACAGGGTGTGAGACACAGCAGGACCCTTCATGCTCCCAACACACGTCCTCCACTCCCTGTGGGTGGGAAATGTTTGCCGGGCAGCCTGTTCCTGCTCACCTGACAATGCTGCAGTCTGTGGGGTACGGAGGAGGGGGAGTGCAGTGGGATGTTGAAGGCATGGAGAGGGGAGGAGGCAGCGCCTGCGTGGGGCTGAGGCCATTCATGTCACCGGTCATGGCCATGTGGGTGCCCATCATGGGAACTGGAGGAGAGAAGAAGGAGGAGCACATTGTTACCCAGACGTCCCCAGACCCCAACTCTGCTCCCAGCGTGGCACCAAAAGGACTGCACTGGCAGCTGAAGCAGCCTTAAATTCCCCAGAAAGCCCCACAGGGAGCAAGCTCACAGACAATTTCAGGCAATAGCTGCACAAGGACCAGATGACAGACAGTCCTTTAGGAGCTCTCCACTCACTGGAGGGGAGGCTGACTTCACCGTGTCACCTTCCCTTACAAACAGGCTTGGTAGAAACCTAAGCAAACCACAGGCATCTCTGTTTTCCCTGCCACAGGAGAGGAGCAGGACACAGCCAGCAAAGTAACCCAATACAGAAGCCAAACAGCTTTGTTTTCAGCGACACTGAGTGCACCCAAAGGGGATCAGCAACAGGTGTGGGCAAAAGCCCAGTGCTTTTGAAATAAATATTAAAAAAAAAAAAAAAACTCCAACACAACAAAACTCAGCCCCCAGAACCGTATCTGTCATCCAGGATTTACAGGGCTGTTGGGCACTTCAGCAGCCAAGAGGAGGCAGGTTTCAGGGCTGCAAGATGCAGATATTTCCTTTGAAACTAAGAAGCATTTTAATTGAACCAAGGGAAAAAAAAAAGTTTGCCAACGTTTGCATCTCCTCTACTGGGAAAGGAAAAAGAAACAAGTCTTGAAAGACAGAGGACAGTACTGCCAGCCAGATCTGCAGCAAGAAGTAGTTCTGTTCATCCCTGTGACACAGAGTAGGATGCTGAAACCTGGAGAAAGCAAGTGACTTGCCCTGTGGTGCAGCAACGAGCAATGTTTGGTGCTGCAGGTTCCCAGACCTGCTACCACAAATGACTCCAGGATTCCCAGACTAACATTAGCCACTTAGAGATGCCAAGTTCCTTGCCTAGATTAGTGGGGTGTAGGCATAGAGCAGGAGAAGGAGGAGTGAGGGTTTCTTACTGTTGGTTCCCATGCCGTCGGGGATGGTGGTTGGGGTCAGGGCATTGCGCTGCTGGGGGTTAATTAGCTGGCTGACCGAGGGCAGCTTGTTCATGCTGTTCATTTTGCTGAGAGGTGGAGAGTTGGAGCCGTAGGATGACTGTGACTGCATGGAGGTCCTGCAAACCAAGGAGATGTTAGGACAGAAATCAAAGCAGTAGGTTGTTAAGAGTGTGCATCCAAGCGACCGCATTTTCTGTTTGTGGCAGTGGTGAGCTACTGCTAGTGAAATCACTGACACCATGGGAACATCACAGTTAGAGATCATTGGAGAGAGTGGCAACATAAAATAAGACATTTCTCAGATATTCTGGGCATTTCAAACACAAATGGTGAAATACCACAAAAGGAAGCTTCACTTTCAGTTCAAATTTTTTATTTAAGGAAAAGCTTCTGTGTAAGTTTTTCAGTTGAAAAGAACATATCAAAGTCAGCAAACAGCTGCCCAAACCCAAAAAGAGTATTTTTAAGTTAAGCTTTCGTTGTAATAAAGGATTTTTTTTATTTTTCTTAAGAATAAGAACCAAGAAAGTGATCTCAAACCATCCTAACTATCCCTAAAACCTGGCCGCAGAAGCAATTTTCAGATCAGGTCATACGTATCACATTGATTTTCCCAAAATGCCTAGTTATTCATATGATCAGGTTTTTATCAGGTGTATAACAGAACAGGCAGAGACTCTTTGCTTAAGACAGACTCTGTATACCTTAGGGACCACTGCTGAGGCAGTCAGAGCTGCCTGGGACACCAACACGCAGCTTTCGCTGATGTTAAGGAGAACCTGGTATCCAAACCCTGCAAGGCTGTTTGCAAAGAGTATCGGATTCCTACTACCACTCAACAACAGCACTAACCTCCCTCAAGTCCAGACAACCCCAAACTCCATCCAGCATATTCACGAGAAGCTGGCTGGCAAGCTTCCCTTCTCCAGCCCCGAGGGTCCCATCTGCAATCCTGCCTCGTAAACGATCCTGAGTATGAAGACCAGACCGCTTCTGAACAGCAGCCCAGTTCCCAGATCGAGTTACGGCTGCGGCATCCCATCTGCAGTAGGGTCGTATTTGGGATATGCAGAAAATGATCATTAAAGCGAGCCCAACAACACCATTGGCAGAGCACTGCCATTCCACAAGAGAACGGGTTTTTCCTTTCTCCAACACCATGAACGTTTGCAAGACCGGGCAAAGGTGCTGGGGAAGTGGGCCCACTTCCCAAACATCATGTACCCTCGCAGATCATGCTCGCCTAGCAGAGTAGAGGTCTCCTGGCTCACCCTAGAACCTAATGCTTGGTCATGCTCATCATGGTGACCCCACGGTGAATGTGCAAGGGCACATTCTCATCTTATTTCCCATTGGGAAACTTGTTTGTCCAGGTATAACTGGTTACACCAATTCCTGGGAACTGGCTTTCCTTCTATGCAAACAGAATAGTTATTACATCAAATAAGCGAAGTGTAAAGGAAAGAAAAGGCTTATTCCTAGATAATTTATTAAAACCTTCAGCACTCAAGGTCAAGTTACATACAATTACATTGTCTCCAGCTTCCTGCGCTTTTAAGAAGCAGAGTGTTGGGTGGAGAAAACATCTATGCTAACAGGCTGGAGTATCTAAGGCCCCGAAGAAATCCTACCTAATTACACAATTACAGGAGGTACAGAAGGGTGTGAACTGTCCTTTGGCAGTGAAGATGCAGGACAAGATCCAGCAAACTTCATAGACTCAAGGAAGTAATGGAAAGCACAAGAAGCTTCACAAATTAATATTAATGACGGCAGCAACTCCCAAGGGGAAGTGAAACTGAGCCATGAAGTTCAGACCCAACTTTTCAGGGTGAAGGTAATGATTCAGGTCTGAGGTTTCAGTTCTCCAATTATGTAAGTTGAGGCCAGCCATGAAATTCAAGTCAGGTTGACACCACCCTTAAACTAAGAGGCTTCTGGATCCAGGACCAAAATGAATATTTCTACTTTACAGGTTCAGGCATCTATCTTAACTCAAGTTCAACTGAAATTAGTACACGCCTGAATAGTCTTTTGGGGAAAAATCTGCATGATAGGCAAATGAGGAATTCACCATGTACACAGAAATTCCAAATCAAATCAACAAAGACATCCCAAAAGAGATTTAGTTTCATTGTTTAAGCTCAGGACGGATTTTATTCAGATATCTTGTGACTAGAATCACCTTTTTTTTTTTTTTAAGAATGTCTGTTGCTATGAAACAAAGTTCTCCAACGAGGGCAGTAGCAAGACTAACTTAATTTTTGGCGGGGGGGAGAAGCAAAAACACAAGTCAACCCAAAGCACCCTACACTATACAAAACAAATGCATATTTTAACTTATAGCTTAAGGACTCCATTCTTATCTCATTCATACTCATAAGAATCAAGATTAGCTCTATTAAGACAATCAACCTCAAGTGAATAAAACAGGAAAGAAACAAAAACATTTTTCTTCATACCCATTTCAACTAAATTATACCATCACATAAACAGACATGTAAAAGATCTAGAGAAAGCCATCCAGCCAAAGAAAAGTCCCAAGATAAACCAAGATGCAAAATTTTATTGAAAATTAGTGTCACACATCAATATAGCAACAGCCTCAGAAACACAAGAAAATGTTTTTGATATTAAACACACAGACTACATGGTGTTTGAGGATTCATTTGAAATATATTGCTTTTTTCTCAACTTTTTTTTAAAAACAGGTATTATAAGAATGTCATGCACAGTGATTTTCGTTAAAATTATACTTACTATGTCTCAAGAAAGATTAGCATTAGAGCATTAACATTGCTTTGATATCAATGCCAATGAAATGCATTTTAATATCAAGGTATAAGGACTTCAATTAAGAGAGTATTATACTTCTTGGAACAGTCTGATATGAAAGGCACTGAGTCACATTCTGTAACTGATTTTTCTCTCTTCAAGAGGCTATGTAATTATTTAGCCAATAACATCTGTAGATATGCAAGATCATATGAGGGCAATCACCTCTCATGCTTAAAGGCATATACCGATCACCTCAAGAGGTCAGGAAGGAAAGTCCTTCTCCCACTTATGAAGCACAGTTCAGTTCACAGGTTACCTTGTATAATTTTGTGCTTTCCCAGCTCACTGGGTATCAGCCCTTCACCAGAGGTAGGAAACTGCTTGGACAGACCAATTACCTGATCCAGTAGACAAGTCCTAGAGGCCTCATTCACATTAGATGAGCACATCATCATGTAAGCAGCCTTAATGCAAATGACATCAAAAGGTTCAGTAAGTGCAAGAATAGGGCAGCTCAGGCTCAGAGAGTTTAAGATTTCACCTAAGCCCCTGTGCCTAGAGTTTGCTATCCCTGAAGACCTAGAGCTAGTCTCAACGCAAAGAGACACGAGTGGAATTGAAGCTGTCCTGTTCTGGGCCTGCCTTTCTTTACAGTAGCCACCTCAAGTGCAGCAAGGATTACATCTCAAGTTCACAGGTGGTCAATGTGCCCACTGGCAATTTCTTTCAAGTAAGGTTGCCCACTGGGCTGCATAACCCTAGGATATCACTGATGTAGTCTAGTAATGGCATACAAGTGACACAGATTACGCTCAGCTGTACGCATCCACTTTGAAGGCCCTTGTAGCAGAACATTAAAAAGGCAGAGAGATAACCTTGTTCTCCACATCTCAAACAGCTGCTATTCTAAAGCAAGCAATAGTGCATCTTTTCAACCACACAAGTAGTTTGTAGGCTTGGTTACCAACTGGGGGCGTGGAAAGGAAGAACTCTGGTGGCCACTAGGGAGACAGCAACACAGGGACAGGGGTGGATATAATGACTCCCCTTAGATTTCAGGATAGGAATTTCCCAAGGCAGGCAGTGGATGCAGTCTGCTCTCCAGGGAATGGAGCTATAATACAAGGAGTGGATATACATCAACTAATTGACATAGGCTAATATAACCCGACTGACTGATAAGGCCCAATTAATCTACTCGGTTATTCCTTGAAAGGAAAAGGCTTACTTTTCTGAGGTCTCAGAGGTGACAAAGAAGCAATCAAAAGACAGCTTGAAAAAAGTTTTCTTCTTTTATCTGCAAAGGATAGACTATGAAGAAACTCCAATTACTTCCTGCTCCAGGTTAATTAAAAAAAAAAAAAAAAATCAATAACCTTTTAAGATAATCACCTTGTAGTTGGAGAGCAAATCAAGCCACTGTTAAAACCAGTTTCACAATTATCATCCTCTTATAGGTAAAGACAAGAAATCAGAGAGTCTTTCCAGAAGACAGCGGGGTCTAAATAATTTACATTCCTGTTTGGTGGAAGTCCCAGGTGCTGTATTGCCCATCACAATACAAAAGATTTCCCAGAGGTCAGGCTAGATGGTGAACTGGAACACAAGCTGGAATTTCCCAGTGTGGGCTACGGATGCCTTGTATCTTTTCATAATTTTGGTGGGCTGCCTCGACAAATTAGCTGGTGGACAAGCCCTGGAGCAGAGCTCTAGGTACAGATCAGTGTGTCCCTGTCTTGGTATTTCTATATTGCCATCTATGAGCAGACAAGACCAAGATCCGGGAATAAACCTTCATTGGAAGGACAGACTGACAGTGCCAAGCACGTGGCATCCTGTACCTGGGCTGCATTTGAAGTTCAGATTCCCACCTCTCACAGAGAAAGGAATACTATTGCCTTTCTTCTCCCAAATAAAATGGCATGGAGGAAAAATAATCTGATTTATGAACTTTAAGTACTTCCTGGAGTTTCCAGGGAAAGTAAAGGGGCACTTGATTTGACTAACTTTATACAAGGAATGATGGTACAGCTACAACTGTATGAAATAGTCACTGCTATGGTTTAATTAGGTGTTATTATTTAACCACAAATTTGGGGGCTCTCCTCCATCAACTCTCCCCCACAATCCTATGGTAGAACAAGTCTTAGTAAGACAACGAAGCAGATATCCAGAGTTGGGCTATGGCTCTCAAAGGAGGTGTTAATACTAGTCATCACCTGCTCAGATCACAGCTCTGCTTCCTGGAAGCAGATTATGTGATGTTCAGAGATAAGAGCTTTCTCTCACTGCATCAGGCTTTTTTCCTTCGTGGGTGGCCAGGAGGCCTGCTCCGTATTTGGGAGGCACCTTCTCTTCAGGCTGTGCCTAACCACAAGTGTGTCAGAGCTGGGTACATGCCTGCCCCAAATAAATCCAGCATCAATTGTGCTGCAGGCACATCAGTATTGATGGCCACACCATCCACAGCGCCAGGTTAATTCCATAGCGTGTTCCTTGCCTGTTGATCATTCCTCCTTTGTACTGGTCGAAACACTTGGAGATGATGCGTCCAAAGGATTCAAATCCATCTTGTCAAGCCCCATACAGACAGCTTTCACAAGTAGAGTTTGAAACAAGCAGCATAAGGATTTACAAGTCCTTGCTGAGAAATGGTCTCCTGTGCAGGGATTGCTAAGCCAGGACAAACTTTACAGATCATGATAAGCAAAAGCAAAGGCCACTGATTGCAGAATTAATAGACAAAGTGGGCATGGCCTGAGGTCACCTGACTGAATCAACTGCACCACTTTCCTTTGAGCTATGAGGTTTGTAGTGATGGGGTAAAACATAGCAGATTATGTAGAGTTGATGAATACTCTAAAGCAATGTCTAATAACTGCTGAACATCTGCAAGCAAAGGGGCAAGCTCCAACCTCCTTTACACAGGTAGGAGAATGAGCAGTTTTTGGACACTCTACCCTCTACATCTTCAGTTGCAATGCCACAGGGACACTGGGCACAATCATCATTACACAGAAAGACTCCAACCTCATATTCACCTCATGCAGATCATCCCATTACTTGGATCAAGTCAGAAGAGACTAAGTTCACAAAAAGTGGACTAGTGCCAGCGATGCTGCTGTAAAGTCAAAGTCACCCAGTCTTCCCTACAATTTAGATGCATTTTTACATCACACCCTTTACTACTAGAAATAAGGGAAAACAACTCCTGATGCCAAATTAGTGGGCTTTTCTACAAGAAAAAAAAAAAAAAAAAAAGATTTCTTACCAGTGCCAATTCATATAATTATTACCCCTCTCTGTCCAGCAGGTACAAATGCTTCAGCTACTTGTGCTTTACTGCATGACCAGCATTAAAACAGGCCAAATTGATTATCACAAACTGTTTAAATGCACCCAACCCATGAACAAGTTTTTAATTTAAACAAGACAAGAGGCATTTTAAAATTGAGACCTGCTCAGAGAAACCCTGCCAAGTTTCACAAATACAGAAGTTACAAGAAATAATATCAACAGGTTACAAAAACAGGAAGAAAACATTACACCAAGACAGACAACATTGTGGTTCCTGACCTCCCAATGCTATGGGCTATAGCTAAGAGGTCTGTGGAAGTGTCTATTGTTTTTGCAAACTTTGAGTCCCTTCAGGAGATTACTCTCACTATTTACTCTGTTGCTATCAGGCTGTGTATTTGCCCCACTGTTCCTAGTCCTGCCAGCTGGGCAAAGCAACCCCACCAGCTTGGTTTATGGATATACTGATGGGTTTTGGGGGCTGGAATGTTTTAGGATGGCATCGGTCTGTTTGGCAGGGTCTCTCCTTAAGTCCGTGAGTTCACTCCTGAAGCAGGCCGAAAGGAGACTGTAGAGAAGGAACCAGAGAGAAGAAAAAGGTGAATGTACAGGACCCCTCACCAGCCACCAAGAGAGAAACAGTCACTTTTGACCTTCATGATCACAGTACAGACTTTGAAGGAGGGGCAGAGCAGACACCTTAGCATCTACAGTGAGGTTATGTGACAGGGAGATTTAGAAAGCCTTAGGTACAAGCAACTACTTGGCAAGGAAAAGAAAAAACTAGTTGAGAGGGGAAATCTGATTTGTGTCCCAGTCTCACGGGTGTAAATGGTGCCTTGATAGCATTCCCAGTGACAAATACAAGAGGAAAAAAAAGTACTCAGCCAAAGGGGAAAAGGAGAGAAGCAGCTTCCATCAAGCCCACTTCAATTTCTTAAAAAAAAACAGAAGCTGGTGGTAGGGAAAGAGGACAGTGCCTACTGTGAAAGGGACATATAGATTACATCTTAACTACTCCCCTTTTCAAAACCAGTGGGCCCTCTGCACTAAAGCTGAGGATCCCTGGGGCTGCAGCTGATGAAGAAGCCGCTGCACCCTTGGAGCCAGCAAAGCAAATGCAGCATGTCTTCTTATATTTAATCCCACATTTTTTCTTCCTTACTTTCATCTTGGCAATTCTCTAGCAAGAACACTGAGTGCCTGGAGTTCACAACGCATGCAAGCACAGCACTACAAAACCAAACCAAACCATGCAAAAATCCACTTTTAGCTTCCACAACAAAAATGAGAATAACTAGGTGGAGGTATGAAAAAATCATTTCCCTGCCAGTCCCCTCATTGTGACAGCTAGGGGTGGGATCATTGCAGTTCCCACCTCAGCTGGAACACTCCAGGAACTAGATAGGTCAGCTCTATCACACCTCACTCACAAGTTAATTCATTCTCATTTGGGTAATGAGCTGTGCTGCTCACTAGGTTGAAAGGCAGCCAGAGGGCTGCAACCCTGCTGATATGACAGACATGTTTGCTGGGATATAAGATCCCGCTCAGACATGAGCTGCCTTCTTGACAGCCATTGGAAGACTTGTGAAAGCCATTCAAGTCATGGCAGTTGGACTTTATAACTCTTATGGGTCCCTTCCAAGTTGAGTCATTTTATGGTTAGCATAGCTATGGCCAATTGAAATAAAGACTGTTCTGAAAACAGTGCTCAGTAGGGTAAAACCCATCACAGGAAATTTTGTTGAATATGAAAAAGTGTTTTCCATTGAAACCCTTTAAGACTGTGCAGATACTGCCTGGTAATATTGATGGTAAGTGTATTTCACGGTAGAGCATGGAGTAAACCTTCCCTCCCCACCAAAGCACAATCCAACTCTGGTATTTCTGGGAGCAAGTGTCTTCTGGCAAATCCATCATTTAAACAAGCAGTGGCAGACCATGAAAAGGAAGTCGTCTAAATAAGTGTTTGCTGTTGCTCAAATACGGGTCCCAAGATTTGGCAGTGAAAAAGGAAGAATAGAAACTGCAGCAAAAAAAATCCCTTCCCACCTATGATCATGAAGGTATTTGGCATAACCGTAAATAAGAGAAAACCATGCACAAAGGAGCAAACAGAGAGAGGAGACGAGACAGAGAAAGATCGTGGGCTGGCATAAAGTGGACTGTTGCAGTATTTTGGTCATCCTGTGGGACACAAAGCTTTCTGATTGTCAGTGATTTGTCCTTTTTATTCCAAAACAGTGAGACAGCTGCACCTGCTGGCCTGCCAAATGCAATGCTGATCTGCACGTGAATGAGAGCAGTTATACAGGTTTTTCTGTCCAAAATGATAAATATCTGTTTTCAAAACCAACTTTCACCTTTATAATCTCATCCTTAATTTCCCTACTCTTCAAAAAAGATGAAGGTTTCCATGTTGGAGGAATGAAATAGAAACTTCTTCCCACATTCCTAGAGAGCTTTTCTTTGTTAACCATTGCTCAGAGAAATCAACTGAAAAAAATCAAGTGATTCCTCCATCAAGACTTGACTGTGGAACACATGTGGATGCAGCTCCATTTTGAAAAGAAAGAGCCAAAGGAAACTCACGAACATCTTGACCCCACAGAGCCCTGCTAGGGCTTCCTACACACTCAAACCTGGTCACTACATAAGTGCTTTCCTAGCTCCCAGTTTTAGCATACACTTTGAACATAAGCAAAGCAAGACTGAGTTCTGAAAGTACATCCCTGCTTATAAAGTGAAAAGCACTTTTTTTCTGAAGTCAGAACAGACTCGCAAAGTGGTCACTGTGCTGCTGAATTTGACACTGGCAAGGAAGAAGTGCCAGGACATCTCCCACCACCCTGCTGACACACAAGGTTGCTCTTACCCAAATCAATTCCTACAAAGTGCCTTCTCTCCTCATTCTCACACCAAGACGTGAAGTTCCTTAACTACTATTCTTTGGGATGTAACTGCATCTATGAGTCTTTTCAGCCCAAATGCTCCTTTGCCCTCAACCCATTCCTTCAGAACTTAAGTCATACCCTGGATTATGGAGGCAAAAGCACCAGAACCAAACTTCAGCTGACAAGCTAATGCTTGGACAGGCATTTCAGCACAGAGGTCCTTGCTCGATGATAAGCTGTTGGCAGAGACAACTGCAGCAGCTCTGGACACACACTGAAAGTTATTTTTCTCCCCACTCCTGGCATCCTTAAAAGCTTTTAATCTTTCTCCCCAGTATCTGAGCACACTCAGCAGCTGAGAAAAATGAATATATAACTGGACAAGTGCCAGGAGATATGCTGAAAGAAGTTTCATTACATTAAATGGCTGGACTCACACATGCTGGTCTTAAAGGTAACACAAATACCAACCTCAGTTGCCAGGAACCCACCCTATTGATATAGGAAGAGTAAAAACAGTAATTACGGCAAAGCAACTGTCAGCACCAAGGGGAAACTATCCATCTGCTGCCATCCATTTCTGCTTACAAAACCATTTCTGAACTGAAATGACTGTAGTTCAGACAGAGCTTTGAATACAAGCAGTTGAGGGCACAAAGGCCACAATGCCTAGAAGCTAGTAAATATAAGCTATAGCACATAAAAACAGTGCAGATGATAATGCGAACAAGAACTTTAAGTGCCTTGAATAAAGAATCCAGAGCCTCTGGATGCTCCAGCCATTTTGGCACATGGCTTTTTTCACACCTCCACAAGACTCCAGCTGACACTAAAAACACACAGGTCAAAATGTGAACACATGCAGAGATCTGGCAGAAAGCCGTGGTATTGCAGAAGTCCTGAGACAAGGCCAAGGCACCGAAATAAATCCCTACAGGCTCAAGTGGGACTTATGTGGTGCCTTGGCCTCGTGCTAACCTCTGCAGAGGAATGAGTTATACCCACAGCCTCTTGATGCATGAGCTTACCAGCAGGAATGGATGAGATCCTAAACACTACCGCTGGCGGCTACCTACAGCCCGGGCAGCTATTTGCTTTCACTTGATACAGCAGGTGAAGCAATGCCCATGACACTGCTTACGGACTGTCTGGGAAGTCATTCTCTTGCCCAGTCTCTGTAACTGCAAAGCTTTGGGAGCAGAGGAGAAAATGGAAACCAGACACTTATTTGGCCCATCTTGTCCCCATCCTCCTGCCACTTACACCACCCAAAGTAATCCTAGTGCAGCCTGGCTGGCTAAGTTTTGTTAAGGACTACATCTGCCTGGATGGAAAGTTTCACACACACAGCGTAGGGTTAATGACAAAGTACAGTTTTTAAAAACCACTATAAAAGTGCACGTGTAGAGACTTTCTTTGAAGTATCTACTGATTGCAAAGCAATTATGTGTTTCATCCTTGCTCCCAGATGTTCAGTTTTCCTTTTTCTAGCTGAGAAACCAACAGTATTTTCACCCCCCTGAGACATTAAGCCCTTCAACAGCAACAGAGATGTGTAGCAGTGGTATCCGAGTGCTTGGTCAAGCCAGTGCTCACAGTCCCAGCTTCACGTGCTCTTGGCAAGATACCCAAGTGGATACCCTGAAGAAAATGTGGAGATGGCTCCACATTCACTGCTGTTCCCAGAGATCTGATGAGAAAAGAACACACCTACAGCCTGCTCCCCAGTTCTGGCACATGTGTGCATTGGGTTTGTGCCTGTAGTCTGTTCCACAGAACTGTCTTCCTGGGGCTCCAGCTGGGGAACAGAAACGAGGTGTTAAGTCTGTCCTCATTCACCCTCCAAGGCCAAAAGGTGAATTGTGTGCAATGAGAGAGTAAAGAGGGACCTTGCAAGCAGTCAGGTGGTTGCTTGGGGAAGGAGGACTGCTTTGTCCCATCGTGAAATCTGAATCTCAAATTCAATCACTCAGGTTCTGGTCCAGAAACTCAGCTTCGGCTGAACTCCTGGCATCAATTTCTACCAGCTCTGATCAGGGAGTTAACAAGCAGCTACACAATCAGAAAGAATTTTGCCAATGCAGTACTCCACGAGTGTTTGTTGAGCACCACATCCCTAGGAATAAGTGTGCAGAAGCCTTCTGTGTCTCTCTCCTCTCTCCCCACCATCCTCACTGCAACAGTCACTTCAAACTCAGTCATACTCACTGCTTCTGGAGCAAGTGCTGGTGCTGCTGCTGCTGCTGCTGCCGGTACGTCTCAATCGTGTGCTGGGGAAGGTACTGCATTAGTTCCAGGGACTCTTTGATCTTTAGTAGCATTTCATACGTCTCTCGTCCCCTTACCTGGGTCACAGGAAAATTAAAGAGGGAGAAAATAAGAGACTTAAAGGACAGCATCTAAAGTGACACACATCTTAGTGATTTTTAAATGAACTCAAGTAAACAACCAGAATAGGATGCAAATTCTCTGTTCATACACCATGCATAGGTGATAAAAAACTGCTAAGCCTCTTGCAGAGGTACAGCAGATAACGTTGAAGAGTGACAATCTGACTCTCCAGGCCAATTAATGTCTTGGAGTTGTCATCTGGCTTGATGTAAATCTATACCAACCAATCCAATCTGTTAAACAGAAAATATCTTTACATTTCTCAGAATTTAGCAAATCTGGGACTGAATCTTACTTGCCTTGAGGAAAAACAAACAAACAGAAAAACCCAATAAAAACCCCAAAACCAAACCAAAAGAGTACTTGAATTTGGGTGTTGGGTTTGGATCTCCCTTCTCTAAGCCCACGATAGTTTGTGATTTATCCAACTAAATGTGGCTCACAGGGAAGCAGCTAAATGGTTAATTGCAGATACTTCTTGAACTTTCTGATCCTACACTTAATACAGCGTATTTCACTTCTATCACTACATTACAATGGCAATACGTATCAAAGCCAAAGAAGCATCCACCTTCATCAGCAAAACAACTCCCATTGTCTCTAGAGAAAGCTCAAGTACAACAGACAAAACCCAGTTAGGCCTCCAAAACAGTATTTCCACTATGACAGACAAATCCCTTGGGATATTCTCACAAGCCTTGCACAAGCTACTCCAATCAGCAGCTAATGGGATTTTTTTACATTTTCAGTTTGGAATATGTATTTAAAAGATAGCTGTAGGGATTAATAAAATATTCCACATCCCATCCCCATCCTCAGTTCTCCCTGAGGTCTAAGTGAACTGCTGACTTGCCTCAAGGTACTGAGGAAGATGCTAAACATGGGGCAAACACAAGGATAGAGAGAACTCACCGGCAAGTATAAGAGCTCGTCATCTGGGGAACGTCTTTTTTTGATAGATGTCATCTGTATGCCATGAGTTCCTTGTCGAAAAGCTAGAAGAGAAACCCCCAAAGTATCCCATTAAAAAGATAAAGAAAAAAAGGCAGAAAAGGAAAAAAGAAAAGAGAGATACAAAAGAGAAATATGAAGTTCATTGCCAGCTCAAGTCCACGGTGCCCTGAGAGGGTCTCTGCTTGAGTCACTCCAGAAATCTGCTTGCAGCTCCTGCCTCCATAAGGCAGATGGGACTTTGCAGGCATTGGGTGGCCATACTGCTTGGGGAAAGGCATGAGCCAAAGAGCACTGGACACATGGCAAAACCCCAGCGAGCTGTACCTAGAACAAGCACTGCCTCTTTGCAGGAAACACTGCAAGCTTTTGTATTACAGTGCTCACAAGCTGTTGGTGGATCAGTCATCTATGAAGGTGAGACAACAGGCAGGGAGCATGCAGGATTCACTGCAAAAACAAAGCTCCCCTCTACTCTGTGTCCTGTTAAAACCTGCTGCCTTGCTGTTTTGCCTAGTGTCATCCCTGAGCACATGCAGGAAACCAAAGCTCGTGTGTCTGATGAGTATGTTGTACACCTTGGAGAACAGAGAGAGGCCACTTGCTACAGCCCCTCCAATGCACAGCAGGGTTTATGTGCAGCCTTAATCTAGATTCCTTGTGGCTGGAAGACACAGGCCACAGCACAAGACACTGGCTTGAAGCAGCAGAGAATGACAGCACAGTCCCAAACAAGCAGCAAAGGTTGAAAAAGTAGTTACAGAGTCCCAACCACATATGTTGAAGGTGACAAACAAAACCCCCCTCCAGCCACTGCCGGCAGAGCTAATCTAACACAGGCAGTGCTGCAAGGGACCCCTCAAACCCAGCTTGTCAAATGCTGTTTTCTGAGCACCAGCTCATTTTTCAGGCTGATTCACCCTGGGAGAACAGCCATCTAACGCCTTCCTGCCTCCAAGCCCATGCACAGCATCGCTCCATCCCCACAGCCCCAAGCACCAGGGTCGCACCTCCACCCAGTGACAGCACGATCTGCAATCTGCCCAGCTCTGCCAGCTACTTACGGCGCTTCGTACCATCACCATTCTTTGTGCTGTCGGAGACTTGCTGCTTGCGGATGCTGTCCTCGTCCGCTTTGCGGTCTCTGCCTGGGCAAGCACAAATGCGGGCTTCAAAACACCGGCGGCCCAAGACTTGCCCACTAGGAAGAAAAGCGAAAGAGGAAATGTCAGCTCAGACAGGGGGCCAGCAGCACCCCTCAACTTCACAGCAGATTATTCACAAACAGACCCAAACCTCCCATGTCCCAGTCAGGATAACCCAGGTGTTGGGCAACTCCCACCTGCAAAGATTTGAAAATATTCTATAGACCCTTACACCAAACTATCCCTAAGGATGTGCAGCACTGGCCTGAGCAGAAGAGGAACCAGGTCACCTCAAAAGCAGAGGGTTACACTCACGATGCAACACTTACTCTCTGGTTTCCAGTGTTACGATGATGAGGATTGGGCGACGGTTCATCCCTCCCACGCAGCTACTGTTACACATGAAGTTGTACAAGACTGTCGTGAACTCCGTACCAACCTGGATGAGACAAAGGGGGTGAGCAGGAGAGATGGTGGATGGAAAGCTCTGCTTTTCCCAGGGTCTTTTCTTGTGGTCCCTTGGCTATATTCTGATCAGGCTACCATGAAACGCGCCCCACCCCAAGGCTTCCATAAAAGAAATTAAGAACTCTTACTGGGTGTTTAAAACCCCATTTCTGACAAAAAGGAAGAACAGATTCATTGTGATGAGGATGGGGAAAGCATAAGATCCCGATTCCTTCAACTACAGTTACAATCCCCACCCCTTTGTGTGCCAAGATGCCACCACCCTGAGCTCACAACATACCTGGGGTGGCTCATAGGGAACCAGCACACTCTGCCTTCCGGTGATGGGGTCTTCTACATACTGGGCATGGCTGTTCCCTTCCACCCTGATCAGGTGGCTGGGAGGTGCAATCTGCCCTGTAAGGCCAAGGAGGCAAAAAACAAGAGACACTGTTGAGTGAAGCAAGCTTACACTCAGGGCAGCAAGATATTCCACCAAGGGAAACCCCCACACCTGGACCCCGAGGTCTCTCAGAGCATACACATGCCTCCCAGCCCCTTAAAGCATCCCTCCTGTCCACAGACAGACACAAAAGGCAATGCAGACTTCTCTCAAGTTCACACTGGACACTTGAACACAGACTTAAAGGTCCCACACTAAGTGAGCCCAAACATTAACTGAACAGCAGGAGAAAAATGCATTTAATTAATGGTCAACTTGAATAAAAATCACTTGCTTACAGCGGCAGCAGAAGGGAACATGATCTTTGTTTCTAGGCCCCCTGCCAATAATTAAAAACATTAGTTTCCTTCCTGGAAGTTTTCTTCAATGTTCTACAATATTCAACTAAACTCTAAGGTGGGAAGTTTGTTATGGATTCATCCAAATAATTTGGTTTGTGTTTGAACTGTTAATTTCTTACTCAAAATACAGTATATTTCTAGAGAAATTATTATTTCAGAATAAGAATTTCTAGGTTCAGGTTTGGTTTTTTTCTCTTTCTTAAAACTCCACCACTTAACAAGGCATCAACCCTCAAAAAAAAAATAAAAATAAAATCAAGTTCTGTCAGAAACTATTCCGTAAAATGAAAAAATATTTCCAAGAACTGTTTCACTCCACTCTGATTTTACATTCTGAAGTCCTTAGTTATTTTTGGGCTTGTCTAGCTGGCCACACCATAACCAGCAAAAGGATCCAGGCTCCTGAGACATCCTGCTAACTGACACCAACCGGGTTTTTTTACAGTAGGAGATAAATAATGCACGTAGAGTAAAACAGATGCTCATCTGAACTTATGTGAACTCAAGTGGCCAAACTGAGGCCAAAGGCAAAATGGAGTCCAGCCCATGAGCTTGCAGAAAAGCCCAGGTCATTTTTAAAACAGCTGCAACTTCACTAAGGTGGGGAGAAGCAAGTAAAAGATTAAAACATTAATATTGAACCGATAGCATTAAATGTACAGGAAGGTTGCCTACAGTTGATGCTGGCACTTAGCGTTATCCTGCTAGAGATAAACAGCCACTCTGTCTTTGAGGCGTGGATTAAGGACTGGAGATGATATTGCATCCTGTTACTAGATCCCTGTCCCAGCGATGTGGAAGCTCATTCCTGAGCACAAAACCAGCTGCTTTTCATGGCGGGAGCAAAAGTGGAGCAGGGAAATGCTGCCAGAAGGGCACTGCCTGCCATAGGGACAGACATCCATCCAACCTAGGCAGGCACGAGGTTTATTTTGGTACTTTCTTCCCAAGGACGTGCTTGCACAGGGACAGCTAAAGTGTAGTGTGAAGCTTCCTGCTAAGCACGGGAAATAAAAAGCTGCACAAGACGTTGCAGGGAGGTCTGCTTCCAGCAGGTTTGCTGTGAAGCAGCCGCCAAGTCCCCACACGAGCCACTTATCAGCCAAGAAGCTTCGGAGAGGGACTGCCAGCAAAGCACTGCCCTCCTTACCCTCGTTGAACTCCCTGCTCAGCTCATGGTTCGGGCAACGTTTGACCACTTCGGTGACATGTTCAGCTTTCTTGTAGACTGGCATAGCCCTGATTACGGCTCCCTGAGGTGGCGGGGTCATCACTTTGATCTGGATGGGACATGTCTTGGCGATCTGGCAGTACAGTTTTTTGAGTTCAGTGGAATACTAGATGGGAAAAAAAAAAACCAAACAAAAAAGAGACAGGATGTTAATTTAGAAATGCCAGAAGTATGGAGGTGGGCTTGCACATGTAACTGAATGCACCAGCTACTGCAGGTACGTTGCATTTGTTCACACAACAGCCACACTTCCAGACAAGTGGCAAAATCCATAGACCTTTACCAGTTTGAGAAAAACTAAGATGTAGATTTATACTCTGCTGTTCTAAAAGTCAAAAACCTTCAGATAAAGAGCATGGCTTTTACATGAACAAATATAGTCTTTATTTCTCTTGGGCACACACACCCTCTTCCAAGGGACACACATTACCCACCTGACCAAACGGACACTATTCTTTTCACAACACTGTAATGCTGGAAGCACTGGAAACAACATACACACAGTGTTTCATCCTGTTTTGTAAGAAGCCCTCCTGCTTTTGCAGAGGAAAGAAATAAAAACCAAGGACCCTGGAACTTAACAGCACTTAAAAGCAAGACCTAACAAATTTGAGAATTACACCAAATCTGACGTTTTGGTCATCTTTTAAAAAGTGTCTCATACTCATCTGTATAGCAACTTCCCTACTTCTGAATTCAACCTATTGTGTCCATAAAGGAAGGGTAAAAGTAATAATAACATATAAATCAATAAATATCAAATCTCAGAGTAGTTGAATAGCCCAAAGACCAGATCCGCAGTGGGATCTAGAGCACAACCCAGAAGCTAGGTCTAAAAGAGAGGCTGTGACTGCCTTGCGTTGAGCAATGAGCTCCTGCAGCAGAACAAGATGCTTTTTATTCACTGTGCTCATTTAGAGCATAATAGAGTCCCCTTTTTTAACACATTCCCCACTAAAGCAGTAATACTGGTGCAGCATTTTCCTGAACTGTGATCACATCTGGAAACCTTTACTCAGCAAAACATTGGGGCATGGGCTGAAGTCACTGGTTTCTGTTCAAAAACCCACAAGAAATAAGGGCATGTGGTTGAGTACAGTAGAACCTAAACTGATTTTTCTGGATGTTTCCTGTGAAGAAGACTCTCAAGTCTCCTGTGCTGCACAAAGTTGTTCTAAAATACATCACTTTGCATCAGTACCCCACTCCAGAGGCATTCAGTTTTCTTCTGGTACTTAGACATTTGCAAACACAGAGCTCTCCCAGTAACTCTAACCACGTAACCCACAGGAATTACTGGCATTTCCCCACTTCCATCTCTTTGATTCTTGCAGAGAAAGAAAAGTGAAAGCCCCAAGGTGGTTGTTGTCTCAAAAAATGTCTCTAGCAGCCATGGCTGACACAGCTCTAGTCCCAACTGTTCAAACAGAGCACCAACAGGCTCACGCAGGCCAAGAGCATGACTTGGCCATCCACCCTACTGTAATGGGAAGAGCTGGCGCATGCATGGGTTGGTGGTGGGTGACGTGGCAAAAGAAGGATTAGGTAGCGATATTCAGGGATTAATTTGCATTTCAAAGTGTATACATTGCTAACATTGGAAAAACCCAATTTGGGAGAGAGACAGCAGGGAAGAGAGAGGGATTAAAAATAATCAAAGCCGATCCCTTCCCTCCTCACTCAACGCCATCCTGCCATACGGCAAAGAAGATGCTACAGGTATTTAAGCTAAGGAAAAAAGTCCTTTAAAATGCAAAGTCCAAATTGTGCAATGTATTTTATGTGCCTGCAGGCCAGAGATTAAACCCACAAAGGATTTACCCAGCCCGCGGAAATGGGGAACATGCCAAACAATTACAAAAAAAAAAAATGTTGCGAGACAGATCTAAATGGTGATTTATATCATACATCTTTTTAACCTGAAATTCCTTATTGTTTCTTAATTAAAAAGTAATTCCTTATTGAAGGTAAGAGTGAGCTCACTGTGTTGTCTTTTCATCTCATGTGGCAGGAAAAGAATCACTTCCATTTGAAAGAGGAAGAAGATTTAAAAAGCATTGTTCCTTCAACACATCAGTTTGGTAATAGCAGTGTGTAGGTTTCAAGGACAGAAAGCCTCAAGAAACTCAAAAAAAACCTAACTAATCACTTGGATACCTTAACATCATTGAAGTGAAAAGAAATTGGGCACCCAAGGGCGGTGGGCCAAGATGAAAGCATAAATATGGAAGTGCCATGGTGCAGGGAGGGCACAGCACATGCCAGAAGCCAACGTGTCCGGTGTCTGCAGGCATTCGGAGAATTGAACAAATGGAAGGAGATACACCCCCCCCTTTGGTCACGCACCAGGAGTGTTGGTATTGACTGTAATTTTATGTGTAATGCTTTGAAAGATAGGAACCTGGGGTTAAAAGAAGGGAGTGAAAATAATACTAATAACAAAATAAATCACTGCTTTCAGAATGATAGGAGATGTACCCAATAGCAGTATGAATACTGAGGCTCCAGGGTCAAACAGCATGACCCCTCTGCCAGCAAAGGGAAGGACCTTTGCCCACCCTTTGGCACCCCAACTGCCAGACGCTCCTGGCTATAACCAGCAAGGAAGGCATCGGACCAGCATCTTAAATTCACACAGAGCAAACAGCAAGGGCTAATAGGTTATGGCAAACAAGCCTACGCAAAGCATAAAGATGTATATATGTGTCCCCAAAAACGCAGGGCAGACTCAAAAACTCCAGGCTCTGGCCAACATCTTGAACTTGGTATGTCAGAGAAGGAAGGTGACCAGGAGCCCACCTCTGTTTTGGGACACGCTTAGGGCACAGGGAAGCAAGCAGCAGCATCCAGCACAGAGACAGACAGGGCAGCAGGAGGGCTGCGCCGCCTTTTTCTTACGCGATGGCAAGAGGAGTTCAAGCCTCATGGACACTACACAGGGCTCAGGTCCATGGCATACAGCCACAATATCACATCTACCTCAGGCACAACTGCCTGCGAGTGTGTAATCGGTCACTTAACACCAGTGTAAATCTGTCCACGGGGTACCTGCTGTCAGACAGTAAGGGGCTTGAGTTTCCCACCCTGCCAAGTTTGCTGCAACCGCGGGTAACCTGATGCCCAGCCATCTATTGGCATAAATAGATGCAAACAACTCAGTCATGGTGACTTTATACTGGATGGGTGATAATCACTATGTCCATGGAGCAAGACAGGATATTGTATATAGATTTCAAAGCAAAGAAAAAAAAAAAAACCACAAAAAAAACCTGAGGTGGGAGCTGTCTGTACATTCAGAGAGTGCCTGCAAGCAAAGGTTGTCCCTCTCTGTACAGGTGGCTTTCTCTGGCAGTCCCCCAAAACACCCCACCTCACAGAAGGTGACAGTCCCCCTGCACATCATTTTGCTATGGGAACTCACAGACGTTCATTGTATGAAGGATAAGAACATGAGACCAACAATTCCCAGAAAACCAGAGCATAGCAGACTATTAATCAACACACCACTGTTACCTGCTAGTGTAGAAAAATTAAATTAGGATGAAAAATACCACAAAGTGAGCTTGACCCAATCAACAAACCTGTCCTTTAGCAAGATGGCATGATCTAGTAACAGGAACACAAGCTCTCCAACAGCCTGAGGAATACAAACACTACTTCTATCAGATATATGGGATCAGAAAGTTATTTAAAACAAAAGAGAGTGGAGCCTGGCGACGTGTTATCTGTTTGAGAGGAAGAGGAAAGAGCTTTGGCTCCAACTTTTCTTTGGGGTTCAAGTGCTGCACGTCATGCCTAAATAAGCAGGCTTCAAGAGACAGTTAGGAACAACAGTGAATTTAGCTTTTTGCTTAATAATATGCTTTAAGAGGAAAGAAGAAAACATTCCAGTGCCTGCAGCCCTGCCCTCCCCACCTGCCTGTGCAGACATACTGTATTACCCACTCTTGGCACCCCGGCTGGTAATTCAGTATCACAATACACACATACACACCAGCTACAATCAGGCAACACCTGTCTGATTTCTCAGCAAGCCCCTTCTCCGGAAGGTGTGTCAACAAAGGGTTTAAAGGAGAAAACAAAATACTTTTCACCTCTCAAATGGAGAATTTTAGCAAGAAAGGACAGAAGTCTCCTGAAAGCACGTGCTGGGTGCAATACAAGCTGCAACGGCTTTTTGCTGAGCATTCAATTCCCCTGCAAAACTCTGGTGCAGTTAAATCCCCCAAGCACTACTTTGGAAATCTACCTCTAATATCAGTCTTAGCATCTGATCTAGCTGAGGGATTATGGCCCTTAAGTCTTTAAAAGGAGCAGGGTTCAGCCAGCTCTGCGAATGCTGATGGCTGTCAACTTGAAGGTGATCCCAGAGCCTGGCTTATGGCATGACAGCTCCTTGAGCACATTGTGCTCAGATCTTTCAAATCTTTTGCAAACTCCTTTCAATAAGTCACATTTTAGCTCAACTCAGTTTAAATCACTAGATTCATTTTACTTGATGTTTTCAAAGCCAGTGGTCATCTGCGCTTTCTCCCCTTTCAAACTAAAACAAAGAAGAGGGAAACAGAACAGGTTAAAAGAATGGAAAAGCAACATTTACTCACACCAAAGATTTTGCAGATGAGAAGTCACAAAGAAATAGAAATCACCTGTGTGGGACTTATTCCTTTAGGAACAACAACAAAAAAAGGCAGTGGGAAGAAAGGAAGCTACCTACTGTAAATAAAAATAGAGGCTTACACATGCACCTTAAGCGTTTTTGTATTGTTGAAGAGTGATTTACCTTTTCATTCACAAAAAACTGTTGGGAGCATTGGGGAGCACTCTCACAACTTGTGCCAAGAGCTCAGCAGGAGGGCTTTGGACACAGACATCTCTTGCCAGGTTTAACCTCAGTTTCAGCATAACCTTTACCACACTACTCACTAGTTGACTTGATGCAGTTCCAGTTTGAGGTTCTCTATCTCATCAGGCTTCAGAGAAACACAGACAGCTTGTTGCTAATGCAGGTATTCAAACCACATGGCAAATCGATCCAGAGATCATCAGCCCTGACGTGCCTACAGATCCAGCCCCTAGACTCACAACCCAGCACACCACTGCGACCACCTTTGAGCATCCCCTGCTCGAAGGGGAAACCACCATGCGATGGGCAGGGAGGGTGGGAGCAGGAGGGGATGCTGACTCAGCCTCACAAACGCTTTGCAGACATTTACCAAACTTCTCTGCCTTGGGGGCAAAGGAAAAAACATGTCACCCTCTTTCCCCCGTGAAGGAGGGCAGCGATTCACTCAAGGGCGTCTGCCTTCGCGAAGACTTAAACTTCATTTTCCCCTTGAGCCCCGTTGCCCCCTCCCCGTACCCGCACGAACGCCGCTGCCGAGCTATTAAAATCCTTCCTCCGAGCGCTTTTCCCCAGGAGCCGCAGCCAAAGGCCGCCTGTTGCCACCTGTCAGTCGCAAGGATTAATTACCTGCGCCGGGCTGGGAGAGGCACATTCCTCCCCCGGCCTCACCCTCCGAGATGTTGACATCAGGCAGGTGGGCCCCGCGTCCCCCCGGCCGGCAGCGCGGTGGGGACGGCGGAGGGATGGCGGAGAGGGGAACGGGGTGGTGGGGGGGGAGGATGAGGGCGGAAGAGGGGGGTGAAAAACATACACACACGACCCACGAGTTGCGTGGGGACGGGCAGCGCCGGGAAAACCGCAAGGGAAATGGGAGAAGCGTTAAGGAGCGTGTCGGTGCAGCTCCGCGCTGCCCCCCGGGGCTGGCGGCGCTCCCAGAGCCGGACCGGACGCCGACGGCAGCTGGTGCGGCACCTTGGAAACCTTAGCGAAACCAGAAAAAAAAACCCCAATTAATAAATAAATAAATATATAGAGATGTATGTGTGTTGACCTGCTTAGGTAAACGGGGAAGGGGAGGGGTGGCGGGGAGGAGAATGGAGAAACGTAGCCTGCGGACAAGGATTCAGCGGGACGGTACCTGGTGTGCCGGGTCCCCTCCCAGCTTGCAGCCCCGCAGCAGGACTGCTCGCCCTCGTCCCACCGGCTGTGGCTACCCGCGGGGCTCGGCCCACGGTCAAGAATTTGGGAGAAGCGGGGCTGCCCACCAAGCAGCTNCGGAAAGGGGCAGCTCGGCGGAGCTGGCACGGCTCCTGCCCTGTGCTACCACGCCATGCAAAGGGAGAGAAAAAGCAGATTTCCCCCCAACACAGCCATCCTTTCGCCTTGGAGGAGAGAACCAGCTCCGTGTTCCCCCTCCTCATACACATCCCCGGCACTGAGCTGCCCGCGAGACCCCCTACCACCATCTCGCAAATCCCCAACCCCAGCCACACACCCTGTCCCAAAGGGCAGCTCTGAAGCAGGCTGAGAACAGGGGGCACCGGGGACATGGCCAAGTGATCACGCTGTAGGAGACCCCCCTGAAATTCCCCAATATATTGAACCTGGAGCATCTGCTAGGTTCTCCCATCTTTAGGAAAATAAGGTCGTTCATTCATGCCACAATACTCAGCATCTCACCTGAGACTCCCTGGAGATTTTAATTCAAAACTAGCCTGATCAGGATATATTACCTGCTCTAGGAATACTACCCACCACGGGCAGCAAGCCACAATGACAACAGAAATAAGACCAATGTTTTCCCATTCTACTTTTGCACTGTCAAACAGTTGTAAATTTGAAAGCTTCACATCGGAGGGCTTTTACATTTCAGTTTCATACCTGCAGACTTATTTCATCAACAAATGAAGACCACTCAAAGTTTGGCTTAAAAGTACTTTAAAAAAAAAAAAAAATTAACAACAAAAAAAGAATTAACTGAAAAGTATTCTGTTTGAGGAGGAAAAAAAAAAAACAAACCCACAACAAGAAGCACCATTATGGCAAGCTTCAGAGGCAAGCTGGGAATTATTTTATGCATTTTTTTTTCCTGTACAAAGTGATGGCTGTAAAGGAAGGCTTTACTATTTGATTTTGTTACCTTAGTTCTCTTCCTTCACTGGTCTATTTTTCTAAACCTTTTTGAAATTAATTTATTTAAAACACAAAACTGTAAGACTCCTGCAGTCAAGCGATGTTATGTTGCATTCCCAGTTCTCATTTTGCTTGCCTATCTTAGCCAACTTCTCTGAGAGTTTCTAAACTGGAACTTTAGGAGTACCAAATAAGTTTCAGATGCTAACAATGTCGAGTAATTTGCATTTCTGATAAGCTACTTCTCACACAAAACTTTGCAAGCGAGGTGAAGATATGAAACGAGAGAGAACACACTGAGAAAGCCAAAGCTAAGCAAATGCTGAACATCTTCCCTGGTGGGTCGCAGTAAATGCTCACTGATGGCAAAATTCCACATAACAAAATAACATGGGAATTCTCACTGAACAAAGTAGCTTCCACGGGGAGCATTCATTTTATGTTGTTACTCAAGATCCGAGGTACACTCTTAGAAATCTTCTTGCAAAGACAAGTTTATGCACATACACAAAACAGCCAAGAATTATCCCAAAAATAGCACGGTTCTTTCTGCTGCAATGTAACAGGCCAAAATGGACATGCTTTGCAAGGGCACCAAGCTCTGGATGCTGTGCTGATTTCCATAGGATCACGAGCATCTTCCAGCTCCTGACTCTACACATCCCTCTGATATTATTTTCATAGGCTCTGCTGACATGAACTGATATTAACACGGTCAATTTGCAGGCCATCAATAAAACACTGACTGTGTGGTATCTCCTTCTTCAAAGGACTTTTCTTCGGGATCGTTTTGCAAACACAGCCTCCCGTGCATGGGGCCTCATGCTGCCTTGTTATACTTCCAGCACTGGTGTGTGATTTGTGTTGGTTTATTGGGGTTTTTTGGTGGGGGGCTGGACACAGCCTCTTTTTATCCTGTTCAGCTCTCAGGCTCTCAAGCTGATACCTAGGTCTGCTAATGTCTTCTGTATTATAAATGCACAACTATGTAAGCACCCCATTTGACTATCAAAAGTACGATACTAAGAAGCATACACTGTGGGAAGCCCACTCTCATCCTACCCAATCTCACCTAAAGGCTCTAAGGCATTGGCATTTAGCAGAATGGTGAGGAGTAAACAAAATTAGACTGAAATGTTAGTTAAAAACATCATGTTCAGTTTTTGAACACTGATTAGTGAGTCAAAATTTGTCAGCAAGATTTTTAACCATTACAGTGAATGCAGAAGCAACTCCACAGACAGCTTCATTGCATTTGTTCCCTCCTTTCACAGCTCCACATCCTCCTAGCAGGAGGAGGAACCCACCACAAATAAGGTGCTACACTGAAGGTAGAAATATTTTCTTCCATATAAAATACACACACCCCCTCTTGCAAGCAATGCAAGCTAATATACACATATGACTATGCGTGTTCGGTTACATGAAACTAAGTTGATTAGTATGACATCAAGTGTCACACCAGCTAGAGACTGTGACAGTGACGTAACCAGCAATAATCCTTCCAGCCAATTTTACCTCGTTACGTCAGAACACATTCACGAAAGCTGCAGGTAAAAACCTCCAAGACTTGATTTAGAAAAAAACCCCAAACAAAACAAAACAAAAACAACCCCAAACAACGAACACTTCAGCATATGCTTAACTTATGTCAGCACTGTTAAACCCTTCTGGCTTCAGCTGATATGCCTCTGCATAAGGGCATACGTGAAGCCAAACCTGGACTTAGGAAAGGCCTGAATATTTTTTTTTTATTTTAAAGGAAACGAGAATTCTCTTACAAAGGACTCCAGAAGTGAACTGGAAAGAACATATCCAGGATCCTGTCAGTAAACCTTCCCCACCACATACTGCTGCTGTCTCACATGCACGACATCAGCCTCAGATGCTGAACACCAGAACCTCTTCTGCTTATGGACTGCTTTAAATAAAGCCTGGGGTTAGCCATATCAAACTTCTTCCTCACTTGGCACGGGCAAATTAAGTCTTCTTACAACAATCTGTTTCAGGTTCAGCCAAAGAGGAAGGCTGCTGTTTGCTTCCTATTAGCCTCACAGATCTCACTTGGTTCAAGTCCACATGTTACAGCACGCTCCATCCTAGCAGCCAAACGCCAAAAACTCTAACCAGCCAGAGAAAACATTGTCTGGAGTAATCAGACACCAACTTGTAGTGCATATGCTAGTCACTTTTGTCCCCTGATGAAAGTCAAAGGGAGATGTACTCAACCATAAGTGAGGAAGATAGAGGTTGTCCCTACTGATTGCTTCTGTGCATGCTCAATTAAAATAAGCAAAAGGCAATGCAAAAATCCTGAAGTTCTCCAAAATAAATCTGCTTCTACCAAACACAGGTTCAAAGTGAATCAGCTATTAGAGACCCAGACAAGTAGATCAAGCCTTGCAGCCCTCTAGAGAACAAATGTATGCTTTGAGTTCTCAGCAATACAGTCACAGGTTCAGATAGGTCCACACCCACTGAAGAGCAAGGGGAGGAAGCAGGGTACAAGGAAATCCCAGACATAAGACCCAACTCCAAAATTCCTTTTAGTTCCCTTATCTGCAAATAGAGGGATTTCATGGATCTCTCAAAGGAAAATAAACCAGTCGTTAGTACAGTACGTACTACATCAGAAGGAAGTCAAGCTGGATGAGAACGTGTTTTAAGGAAAAGAAAAAAAAAGAAAAAAAGAAAGAACACAACGCAGTAGTTCTGTCAATGTAGCCTTTTCAATCAGCAACATTCCAAGCCTGCAATTCAGGGGCAGAGTCAGACCCAGAGGTATCAGGCACTGTGCCGCAAACCACACCAGCTATTCAACAACCTGGAAAGCAGGACGCTTTGCTAAATACTGACAGATTTCCATCCGAATTCTAGCTCATGTTAAAGGGCTGACCTACTTGCAAATTGCCACGGGATAAGCATATTACAAGGATAAGAGTATACGTGTCAAATATGGGTCCATCTTCCCTGCTGCCTTCACTGACAGACTCATACAAGATTCAAGCTGGTTGTCTTTGCACACTCTCACTCCAACAGCTGGCTACAGGAGAGAAAATTCAAGCAATTCAAAGCTAAAACCAAGTTTAATGTCTTCTGACCTCTCATAAGTAACGTCTTTGTCCAGAAACATTTTTTCTTCCGGTTCCCTGGTTCTTGACTCAAAATTTCAGTGGACTCAAAGGACAAATAGTTATTATTTGTATTTTCCTTGTGTTCTTAAAGTGATACTGAAGGCATAGATGGGCTTCTTTGCCTATTAAATTTTGTACACCTGGTCATAAGAGATCACACTCTTTTGTTCCCCTATAACCCATGTGGTGATCAGCTCCCCTACTCATTCCAGGTGGTCCAGCACCAACCCGCCTGACACAAACTGAAGGATGTCTCAGACAGTGCAGTTTAACACAGGTAAGGGATACTAGATTTATTTCAATGGGGAGAGTTTTCAGCAACATTCATCTATCTAGAGTGAAAGCTGGCAGGTCTGGCTGAGCACTCCTGTCTCTTTAGACGGTGGAACAGATGTTTTCAGATACTGGATCTGTGCACATGACAGCTCAGGGCTTTCCCAGAGAAGCCTTCTTTTCTTCATCCAAAGTTTACATCCAAAGACGCAGGCCAGACAGAGTGAGACCCAGCATAAGCTCCAGGACACCACAGCCCAGCCCAGCCCAGCCCAGTTTGGAAATCACGAACACATCCAAGATGCCCCCTGTGAAAGATGGTGTTTATTGCCTATGCTAAAATCCACAGCCAAAACACATTAGGTCTTTCCTGCGCTCAAAGCAAGATAGTGTCTGCCTCTACAATGGACTGCACAGCTTGAACAGGTTGATGACTGTGTGGGTATTTTCTTGGCTGGGCATGTCTACCTCAACATCCTGCTGTGACCAAGTGCAGGATTGCTCCCCTGGAGCAGGGGTGGTAGCTAACCAGGAGGCCAAGGATCCCAACTGTGATTAGAACTTCAACACTCCAACGAAATAAGGGGTCACCAGCCAGGTCAGTCAATGAGCAGTCTCCTGTATTTGGACTCTTGACAAAAACTGAATGGCTCTGATCAAAAAAGGCAATCTCTTTTCTCTCCTCCTTACCTCTATTTCCCTTCATTTATTGCACCTGAGGGAAAGTACAGATACCTCTTCACTTCATCCTTCTAATAAAGTATTAATCACACCTATGGGAGGTGATGGGGGGAAAGACAAAGTATTAAATCTGACAGGCTCTCAAAGCAGCAGTGCCAGTGAAATGCATCATTAAGGTGAGTAATTTTCCTGTTTACTTCATAGGCTCCGAGCGCCCCCCCCCCCGCCCCTCTCCTCCCCCCCTAAGATGTGGGCAGGACCCATCAAGGCTTTGGAAGCAAGCAGCAGCGTCCCCAGTTTCTACATAAATGCTGCAGGCCAAAGAGCAAAGACAAGTTCCAACTGAGCCCTTGACAGTAATCAAGCACTGCGGCGCCTCTGGTCTTGTCTTGTGCATACCTTGCAAGTAGCATCATGTCTTCCCACTGAGATTTCACTGGCAGCGCACACAAGCGCCTTGTTCCTTGGCTTCTATCTCAGAAAAAGAAAGTCCTGAACACACACACACACACACACACACATACACACACCCTTGCTTTTCTGCTCCGAGAGAGACCATTTCCCTCTAAATCTTCAGTGTACTATGAGCAGCCCTTTCAGAACAGATTTATGAATTTATAAGAAGTCTCTTTTGTTCCTGTGCAGAAAGGTTAGTGCCAGTCCCTTGCCAAAAGGGCATAGAGTTTTCTCTATTAACGTCCAGGAAACTTTCCTGAGTCAGATCTTATTACGTTTGAAACAAAGTGCAGGTACCAGCAAGTCTCTTCCATGATAACAGCCAGGGCCTGTCTCATTTCCTGATCACATTACGCTCAATTTCCAGAATTACATCTATGCAAATATTGTTCTCCTGCTTGCAGAGCGTTTCATTGATAATTAAAGTGAAAAGCCAGCAAAGCTTTTCTAACCAGGATGGTGAACGAGGCAACAACCTAACACGCAGACACCGAGCGGGGACACATTTTCTTCCTCTGTATGAAGACTGTGAAGGCCCTCTCCACCTCCTAGAGGACAAAGAACTAAATCATTTCTGCAAATGTCCCTGTCTTCTGAATTTACCGACCCAATGAAGCCATATTCTAGTTCTGAGTCACAAAGAAAACAAAGATTAGGAAAGATAAATCACACCTAACTGAGCGAGTCATAGTTCTACTGAGCACATAAAGATGTAGTAACTCAAATCTAAGCTAGATCAATAAAGCATGACAGCAGCTCCAGCATTCTTAGGATGAACAGTGACTAAGTATAACCTTTAAACTTTTTGTTCATACAACTAAGCTTTGAGGATGAATAGTGAAAGAGTCAGACAACACAGTCACTAGCTATTACCAGCATTCACAGTTCTCTGGGATCTGTATTTCACTCAGATCTTCCTCTCTCTCAACCCTCTCCTTCCATCCTCAATGACCTAGCTAAGCACAGTCCTTGAGTCAACTCATGTGGTTTCTCCTAAGCCTACTTTCAAAGTAAAGACATGATTCAGCAAGGTGTTTAAGCAGATGCCTACCTTTAAACACACAAGCAGCCTTGCTGACTCCAACAGAACCCAATAGATTTCACAGGGAATATTCACGTGCTAGAGGTTATGCACTCTCTCAAGTGCCTTGCTGAACTGAGACCTTGATTTTCCTACATACCGTGGGAAACAGCTTGTCAAGAACCCTGCTGAGGAAAGTAGCAGTGCCTCTGCTGCAGCCACACGGCCATCAAGAGTTCCCTAGCTCCAGAGCACAGCAGCTCAGCCCCAGGCAGCTAGTGAGGTCAATGTTGTGGCATCTTCTCTGCTAGGAAGAGCAGCAAGCCCAACCCAGGCTTGAGGTATGCCTCCAGTTTTTCTCATGTTCACCAGCAGCCCTGAAGCTACGCAACTGCTGCAGCTACAGGAAGACAGCCATTCTGCAGAGCGACATTTAGAAAGGGAGGAAGGTTTTCAGTGAGTTTGTGAAATGTTAGCAGCAGTCCTTTCTACCCCTCATTGAAATTAAAACCTTCCATTTTGCATCTTCTACCCCCCAAGAGAAGAATGGGGAACCACATCCCATTTGATACACAAGTCAAAGGAAGATGTGCAGTAATTTGTCACATGAGATATGGAAGACTTGACCACAGTATAGTCCACACCAGTTTTAGCTAATCTTTAGGTTGCTTTATTATTTCAGCAGGAATGCAAAAGTGCATAAAACAAGTTTGCATAGACCTGGATGTGCATGACAGGCAAATCTACAAGCCTGCTAGGTAAACTCATCAGCAATAACTGCCCAAATGCTCCATTACATAGTTGCAGATCTATAAGTTACTGGAAACAGATTACAGTAAGTCTCTCAATACCTAGCAATTGATTTACTTCACTTGGTAACTGAAAGATAATCCTGTCATTTACATGACCTAACTGGAAACATAACAGGAATGAATGTGGATTTAGATGCAAATCCTCATGACCACAATCTGAAGATGGTTTTCCAAGAAAAACACTTAACATCTCTTTCTCCCTACAGACCTCACTACATCAGCACTGCTCCATTTGCAAATTGCAAGTTCTGAGGACCCCAAGCCATCGATGCTTTATGAGAAGGCCCTATTCCATTCAAAGCAAGATTGCTTCCCCAAAAAAAAAGTCTTTGTTACAGGATAACAATGGGAACAGGAATAATTCCCTGGGAAATGTAATTTTAAAGTCAGATTTCCCAACTAACCACACCCAATTAGTAAGTAATGCCATTTTTTTTGTGTGTGATTATGGAATCCCAGCAGATTTTTCACCAGTTTCAATTTTGTGATTTCCTCCATCTTACCACCACCAAAAAAAGCTAGCAGGCACACCTCACAGTCTTATATGGATTGAAGGCAAGCATCTTCCTCTCAAAAAGAAAAAAAAATAAAGAAACTAAAACGGAGATAAATGAGACAGAGTTACAACATCACAAGAAGTTATTGGCTCACACTGGCCAGCACTCCTCTTCTGTTTTCCCTACGGCTCATATGTGATGCATCAGAGAACGGTGTAAGGCATCCATGGACAGAACATGCTGTTGCCCTGAATGATGCTGTGCAGATGAATTCCTTCCCTTGCAGACAGTAAGCTTTGCCCCGAGATAGCTGCCATGACTCTCGTGAGCTTGCACTACAGCAAGTGCTATCAAGACTAAGACTTAAAAACAGCCCCTTAGCAGCTCTGAATTTCATGTTATCCAAATGAGAAGGTGGGGTGACAGTTAGGATCAACACTGTCAAGCCATTTATAAGTATAGCCTATTGATATAGCCTATTGAAGACAAACTGGCACCAAAGAAAGCAGGGACCTTGAACCTGCAGAAGCTAACTACCCCTACAGGATTTTATCAGCCACCACAATCTAGAGGAAGACATCATTAAACTATTGGCATAACCCAGAAGACTCTTTCCATCCACCAGCTTCACAACTGAACAGCAGTTGGGAATTGTTTAGCTCTCCAGTTGCAGATGGCAAAGCAACAGAACACAAAAACTTTCTTAAATAGGATCAGAGATATGGCAAAACACACCACAAGGATGCAACCATGCTACTGCTATAATGGGCAGCAGAATCGTTGTCATGTAAGGTAGTGTGTAAGGCTCCTCTGCACAAAGCACTACGTAAGAATAAATAATCCCAGTTTTAGAAAGCATAGAGGCAACAGATTGAAACAATTCAGAGGGAGACACTTGGGAAGAAGCAGGCTAGTGAGGAAGGAGAAGCCCTAGCTGCTGCATACCAGCTACCTGACCCTGGAGGACAGTAAATGATAGAGACCCAGCTAGACTGTAATTGTTGCCACATATTTCTTATTTAAATGCAATTTGTTTAATCTCAAGTCGGATTCAACCATCAAAGGCTCTCTTCTGTAGCACACTGACAGTTCACTCGAAATCTCTGCACCTTTAATCCTTTAATTAGCCAAGAAAAATGCGATCTCAACTCTTCCACCAACCTAAGCTAATTTTCTGCATGGAGCTTCCAACTCCTGTAGGTTACAGGTTTTAGCTGCTCATGTAGCCAAGGGGAAAAAACAAAACAAAACACCCCCCCCCTACTCTATTCCCACACAGGCTGATGTATGCCTCTCCATGTGCTGCCTCTCCAAAGAGCAAGCTCCTTGAAAAATCCTTGCAAAAACAAGAGGGACCCATTTTCACATTGCAGTAGGGGGCTAGGAGGTATAATTACTGCACAGAGGTGCGGTACAGGGCTGGCTGAAGGAATCTGGGGACAAGGCAACGTTTGCACAGGTGAGGGATAAAACTGGAGAGTTAAGCCAATGCTTGAGTTGGAGAGTGTCATTCCCACTGTGTGACTTCAGCCACCCTCCCTCCTTGGGATAGGAGCTCTACAAACAAATTCCAGGATAGCCAGCCGTTTTGGAAGCTCTCCCCAAAAGCAAATTTTTCCAGGGATGAACTTGTGCTATTGCTCAAAACTCTCACAGCAACACAGCTCTGAAGGCAGAAAAGGAAGTTTGCACGAGTTACTGGCGCATCAGGATAGAGACTCATTCAGGCAACTTGAATTATAGATCAAGCTTTTCACGATCTCCAGAACAGCATGCTCAAGGAAGAACAAGACATGAAGTACAATCCACACTCAAATACAGCACTGACTGCCTCTCCAGGTCAGCAAGCTCCATGCAGGGCAAGGCAAGAGCAACCAGTGTTCTTGCTCAAGGCCTGCTAGAAGCGTGCCCATAGTGCAGCTGCAGGGACTGCTGGCTTGCCCCATGTGTGACATGTAGGAGAAAGGAGTTCAGTCACGGCCAAGCCATTGTCACATGCCAGAGCTAATGAGCCTGACCCACGTTTGCAACGCCACACAGACACAGCGGTTCTCTCCAGGTGCAGTCTGGCAAGTCTATGCAGCTTAGCATGGAGCCTGAGAGTATTCCCTACCAGGGGTGTCCAGCTGCTGAGCTTAGCCAAGCAATAGGAGGCCTTCCTGGTAACCAGCCAGGGGACACAGGTGAACAACAGCACTGAGAGTTCCTACAGACCTGACAAACACATGCAAGCACAGAAGCAAAAGTAACCTCTCACTGATGAGGAACACGATGGAAGAGCCCTGTCTACATCAAAGGCAGGTGACAGTCATTTCTGCATCTTGCAGTTCCTTAATTCACTTGTGCATTGGGGCCCTGAAGAACACAGCACATGAGCAGGGCTGCCTTGTTTCAGCAAGCACTTCTGGCAAAGTCACAGCAGGATTTCATGAGAGGTAAGAAGCACAGAGAATAAAACTATAGAATAATATATATAATAATAAAAGAATAAAAGTAGCCTGGTGGGTTTAAGCACCAGCAAATTACTATCCAGGTAGTATTACAATCCCATCCACGCAGAACGGAGCACTTTGAATGCATGCCCTTTTCTTCTGGTGATATTTCAGAGACACTATGCTCACATTCTGCACCTTCTTCAGCCCAAATCAGTTCCCCTCAGCTCCCTGGCAAGGAACCCAGCCCATGAAACCAGGAAAAAGATCTGAGCAACAGTTACTAAAATTCACTGGCAATAGATCCCAGTCACACGCAGTCTGCACCTTCAGACTTTAGTTCACTGAAACTCATATTAGTTATATGTGCAAACGAGAAATACAGTTGCTTGTGCATCTCAAAGGCCAGCTTAAAAAAAAAAGACAAGCCCCCCCAGAGTGCAGTATGACAGTATGATGATGAGAACCATCAGTATGATGGTACAAGAACCTCAATATGAGAACTTCTATTACCCACCTCACCACTTTAGCTCCTCCTGAGTCATATAACTGTTCTACACTGCCACAGGCCTTGAGAAAGAGGCTTTTCAAGTGCACAATTAAAGGCAGGCACAATTAAAGGCAGGCAAACGAGCTCTGCAAACTGCAACTGCTAGATGTTCATTCTACATTCAGTTCTTGTAGAACAAAGAGGATGGGAGTAGCTGGCAAGCAGCATTTGATTGGGAATCCGCATTCTGGTGTCCAGGCACTCAACCTGGTAACTGAATCTCTGCGCACTCTTTGATCAACGTTATTACAGAACATCCTTCCACCGACAGTCCTCAGGGTAGGTACGCAAAGGTAGTGAACGGTTACCAGATTTGCTCCAGGCCAGAAAGCAAGCTCATTTTGCAGCACCAAGACGAGTAGGGTTTTTTCCTCTTTTCTTTTAAGAAAGGAAGGGGAAAAAAAAAGAAAAAGAAAAAACAAAAAAGGATTCTTCAGTGCTCTAAAAGCAGCTAATCAAATTATTAAAGTGCTTAAAAGTTTAATGAAGAAATCAAAGCTATTAAGCAAACATTCAGCTTGATGTCTCTTTCCCTTCTTACCCACCCTTCCCTCAATGCATTCAAAACCTCTTTTTGCTGCGCTACAACATGTTTGAACAGGTATTGAGATACAAACAAGTCTTGGCCCCATCTCATACAGAATGGATTGGTTGCAGATGTTCTCCTGCAAGCTACATCTTGCCTCCTGCAAGAGCATTCATCTCCAAAACACATCATTTCACCTACTTTGCCTGGAGCCAAAACTCAAAGGTTATTTAATTTTTAATTTTTTTTTATTATTATTAACTCTAACATACCTACAGCTGTGCAAGCAAAACCCCATCTGGTTTTTCAAGGCACAGACAGGCGAGCAACTACGTTCAGATAAACGTAACCGAGTTGGGGCAGTCATCTTTCTGTTCACCCTACAGCAGCCAACAGCAATGTCAGGGGTGCAATAAAACAAAAACCTGCTATATTTCAGAGAAGCCTGACATATTTCACTATCTTCATAGGACAAGTCAGACATGAGCTCATACAGTGGCAGGTGAGTCAGTGACGAGTCAGACAAGAGCTCCTTAATTAAGCTTTAGGGGCAGATGATCCCTCAAAGGTGTAATCAGATTGGTATGGCCAGTGGAAAAATAAATAAAAAAATAAAGGGGGGGGAAAAGAAAGAGCTGAGTGAACTGATACACCCGTGCTGAGCCATGCCAGGCAGGCTGAAGGCAGCACACTCGCTGCTCAAAGCTGGAGAGCCCCCAGCATGCAAGAATACCTGACCATCCTGCACCACTCCCTGGCAGTCAGCACCTGCCTGCACACTCAGCCCTGCTTCTCCCAGGAGCAGAAAAATGCTGACTTCCCCAGCAAGCAGGTTATGCTGGGGTCACATTGCGGATGCAGTATGATCCAGGGGGTCCAAGGGAAGGTGCACCCCAGGGGTTCAGCTTTCAGAGGCAAGGGGGTGGTTGACAACAGCTCAGACCTGCGTGGTAGAGAAGGAAGCGGTTACAAGTTAGTCATGCCCAATCACTAACCCACGGAGTCAGTCTTGGCCACGTGCTTTATCAACCCTTAAAATGCTACCAGGCCACCGCACTTAATAGAAAGACCCCAGGAGTCCTGTGTTTAGGAAGCTTCCCTGAAATAAGTTGCAAAACACACATCAGAATATCAGTGTATTAAAACAAAATAACCCCATTAAGCAGATTGCGATCAGGAGGGTGACTAATAGCATCAGAGTGCGTTTAGCGCTCGTGACCTCAGACACGCAGCATGGAAATGGTTTTCTTCCAGCAAACTGCAAACTTCCAGCCCTGCAAACTCAACCTGGGACCCAGCTCATCCATGGAGCTACTCCTCCCATCAGCCAGAGACCGTGCTGTAATGCTCTGTATGAACACCAGCAGCACCAGAGCTACCCAGTTCTCCCCATTTGTCTTGCGCAGACCAGTCTGCTGAAAAAACAAACCCAGAAGGACAGACTCCAACTTCTGTAACCTTTTTAAGGGGCATGGCAAAGGAAATTGGAAAAAATGACTCAGAAGTCAACACACGAAGGGGATGCCAAATAAAGGTAAAATTTAATAATACCTTATAGAAACTGTATTGCAAAGCAATCAGTCGACATGCTTTGTCAAACTTTATAGAACTAACAATGTCTCTTCTGAAGATCTTCTTAGGGATCTCACCACTTCATTTATGGCTGCTACTACAGTAACAGATTTTAGTAGGAAAATTAAAAATCATCAAATGTTTAGAGTTGGAAGGGACCTTAAAGATTATCTAGTTCCAGCCACCCTGCCATGGGCAGGAACAACCTCCACTAGACCAGATTGCTCAAAGTCCTATCCAGCCTTGACTTGAACACTTCCAGGTATGAGGCATCCATGACCCTGGGCAACCTGTTCCCTTGTCTCACCACCTTCAGAGTGAAAAAATTTGTTCCTAATATCTAACCTAAATCTCCCTTCTTTCAATCTAAAACCCCTCATCCTACCACTATGGCCCCTAATAAAGATCCCCTCCCCATCTTTCCTGCAGTCCCCCTTTAGTACTAAAAGGCTGCTATAATGTCTCCCTAGAGCCTTCTCTGGGCACAGACACTTTTTGTTGGAGTCTTGTCTGGCCATACACCTACACAAACACACCAAGGATGGGTCAGAAAAAAAAAAAAATATGACTAAGTCCAAGTAATGCGAGTGGTTTGCAGCAGAAGAAACATGAGACAAGGAACTCATCACAAAACCAGCCTCCACCTTGCTGATTAATGAACAGGTGTCACTCAGTGCTCAGCAACCTGACAAACATCTCACAGGAAGACTTTTTATCTCCCACCTGCTGATGTCCAAAGGCAAACAGAGCCGTGTACTGTCTGCCCCACAAACACTCTCCAAACCATACACCAAGCCCAGTGGCACCACTCTGGTCCCCTTTCCAAGGGAATCACTTCCAGCCCTGGGGGTCTGTCCAAGTTGCTCTGGGTGAAGGTTTGATAGCAAACCTGGGCTCACTCTGGTCCCGTTGCGAGGTCAGGAACGAGTCAGCTCCCAGCCACAGCTCATGTGGTTGAGCTAATGAACCCTGACAAGTGGCAGGGTGAGTTTGCCAAGGCTCAGCACTGCAGCTATGTAGCAGCACTAGTGCAGCATTATGCTCTAGCCACATAACACAGGGCTTTCCTTCATGCTGTAGCCCTCAAACAGCCACTGCATCAGTAATTTTCATGACTAGTGGGCTTGGTGATGATAAAGCTCAAGATCTCAAGCAGAAGCAGCAATAATCCAACCAACACTAAGGCAGTTTCAAGCTTTAGCCTGGAGATAGGCTTTGGTTCCTTCAAAAGTTAGTTTGTAAGAAGACTTTAAATGTCCTGTAAATAAGTCAAAATAAGAAGCCTGAAAGCTAAAGCTAGTCATAGGGGATGCACAGCAATCAGCAGCCCCCAGGCATTTCACATCAGGGGTATAAGTGCTTTACAACATAGGATCATGGTGACACAGCTCCATATTTGAGAGTGGGTGTGTAGAAAGGGGAAAGAGGGAGAACAGAGGCAGAGGGAATGACTTGCACAATGTTTTCCAGATTACATCTAAATCACAGGGCAGGAGCAGCTCTGAGGTTCGGTGCCAAATGCACTGCTCATCCACACTGCTCCACTGAAGGGCATCACGGCTTCTCTCCCCAGGAGGAGAGCGGGTTGCACCCTGGGGCACTCAACAAAAGGGGAGGAGACCTCAAAGTTGTGGCCCCCGCAGGGACACTCTCCTCCCTGCTTCTTTCAGTGCTGCGAGGCAGTATGGCCATCATGGCTAACAGGGAAAACAAGCCAGAAAGTTTAGATCCAAGTCTCAACACATTCATACAGAAAAGACAGGTCAGCCTCCCAGTGCTCCTTTTCCTGACTTTCTTCTAGCACATTTTTCAGCTTTCCATAAAGCTAAATTTAGATTAATTTCAGCAGATAACATGTAGCAGCAGATCATAAAACACTCTTTTTCCCCCTCTTAAAAAAAATCCCACAGTAACCTCTTATAGAATAGTCCTGAAAAACCAAGGGAGAAGTAGCACTCTCCTCCTGCGGCTCCACCAAGTTTTGCTCCAATGTTTCATCAGTGTTACCTTTAACAACTGGAAAGGATAAAGTTTGTATCAATACTCAGGTCTATTTGCAAGAGGATATAAGCTCTTATTTGGGTAGCTATTCTATTATGTTTACAATAACAAATCTGACATGCCTGCACATAACAAAGCCTCATGAAAAGATTTCCATTGCATAATAAAGTTCATGTTCTTTCTACACAGGAGCCATCCCTACCCAGGACACTTGTTTTTTTTAAAAAAACCAAAGTAAGACATGGGGCTTTTTGTAGTGTATGGTCTGCCAAGCGCAGGAGCTGAACCCTCAACATACAGAAGGAACATCACCAGTGCAACACACACAAAATCACCCGTGCTTCAGCACACCTCCGAACTGCTGCTTGTCCTGTACGAACTTGGCGGGGACCTAATATCGATGACAACTACAATATTTCAGCTGACCTAAGGAAAAGAATGATCATGCCCAAGGGCGGTCTTTGTCTGTGAGGTGAGCCATACCTCTTGCACCAGCCTACCTGAAAACCTTTACCCAACAGTAAATAAAACAGTTACGCAAGTATTTTTGCACAAAGGTGGTGGGGGGGTTTTTTTTTTTTGGTTGGTTTTTTTTTCGGGGCTCATGTATCTTCTAATAGCATTCAGTTGATGCAGTTTCAGTTATACAGCTCAACGGTATGGGGGAAACCAGCAACTTTTTGGGAAACCCCCTTTGCCCCAGAGCAGGCTGCCTGCCTTCTGGCCCAGGTTGCCATGACCTCTGGAAAGTAAGGAGGCGACTCCGCCGATGTCTCATTTGAGCTTTGCACACTTAGCATTTGTGAAATCCAGGAGAGCTCAGCAGCTTTTACAAGTCAGCTTAGAGGCAGTCGCCAAAATAAAATAAAATAAAATTAAAAAGAAGGCATTATAAAAAAAAGGCACACCCCTTCCCCCCTCCACTCCAAAAAACTACTAGTTTGGAAATTTTTGGCACTTGTGGCACCTTGGTTTCCCTTCTCTAAAATGGCGACTACACTCCTGATTTGCCTACCAAGCAGAGGTGTTTGCTGATTAGGGAAGTAATGTTTGTGCAGCACTTTGAAGATTTAAAGTACTACATTAATCCTACATGTTGTTCTTAGTAGAAGCCAATTTTTAACTAAGAGGAGGAAGAAACAAAAGAAGAGGTGATTTAAGTAGTGACCCTCCCCTACTTCAAGATGTTCGCTCATCTCCCAACATCAGCTATTCTTATCTGTAAATGTTTTTTTTAACCCTTCCTTCTCATAGTTCTCAGAAACCACAAGTCTCATTCAGCTTTTATTGAAAAATGGCTTCTTTCCAGGCTGTGGCTGTTTCTTGTAAAGTTAATTCCTTTGGTAATACTGCTGGAGGCACATTGGTATGTTTGGTGTGTGAGTCTATACATATATTTTTTCCCCCCCTTTTCACACGGTGTTGTTTTTATATGTGTAGTGAAAGATAGCTAATCCAGGATTATGATTCTCTTTATTCCTTTCTCATGAAAGTAGGTGGGGCTTTTTTGTGCAAGATGCGTTGATGAAAATTATGTTTAATTAACACTTTTTCCTCTCCACACAGACAAAAAAAAAAATTCTCATTAAGAACCTAAAAAAGTTTTTTTCCACTTAATTCTCTCCCTCTGAATTTTCTCTAAAAATAACTAAAACCTTAAGACAACTTTTTTTCTGAAGGGAGAAAAGAAAAAGGAAGAGAAAAGGGCGATGACTAGAAATTGCCTGTGCAAAACAGGATCTACTGCCCCTGTGGAGGACACAACCCTTCTTCCATGACCACCTTTTCCATCCTCCTCTGTCCAACCCTAACGTCTCAGCATTTTTCACTTGTGGATCTTGGGAAGCCTGTAGTGAACTCTAACTGGTCACCAGTTTATTGGGAGATAATCAGCCACAAACACAGCAACCAAGAGTCTAAAATGCTGTTTGAAAGAGAAGGACATTCACGTCACTCGAAGCCCACTTTCTCTCAGTGGGTTGGGCATGCTGGGTGTTGCTGTTTGAAGAGCACAGCACACACCATTGCAAGTCAGGAGATTCCAATTTTCTGTTCCCAGTGCTGGCAGATACCAATTCACATGAGCAGTAAATAACCTCCCTTCTCATCCTTCCTAGGCATCGCTAGCTGCGTGGGGTATGCACTGCCCCTTCTTGCACCACAGCTCTCTCATCATGGAGCACACTGGGCTTATAGAGAGCATAAAGCAAAACTCCTTACTACAACAACAGCATTTCACGTAGGGAAGCTATATTGCCTGGGTGGGACTTAAAACAATAAGGGATACAAAAAGGAAAAGGGAAAAAACCCAAGACAGTTCATATCTCAAGACATTTTCTGGAGACTATTACACAGAACTGTAGAGCTGCCTGTAAGGAGTAAAAGAAGAAGATAACTGCTAATAAAAACAAAATATACATGACAAAAGAGATTAGGGGGGAAAAGCACAATGACATTCTAATGGGAACCTAATGCACTCAGATCTTCTTTTACTCAAGCATAAAAACCCAAACAGAAGCCAGCAGGCCCCTCCTGGCTGGTTCTCACAGGTGAGTTGGTTCTTCCCAGCTTTGAGAGCTTGAAAACACCTCCCTGCCGTGAGAAAGACACCTCCTTCAAAGACAACAAGCCCGACTCCTCTCTTTCCAGGTAGATGACCTAGGACAAGTTACATACGCCTCAACAGTCTTAGCATTATGCCCAGGTAATGTCACACAGAGGGAAACACACTTCACAAGCTCTTCAAGCAGGAAAGTGTGATCACCACATCTCCACGCACGAGAGCGATAGTGGCAATCAGCGCCCTCTCTGCCAAGAGGCAGAGCTCACTGTAAACAGTTTCTTCAGGCAGGTATGGCTGCAGAGAGCTTGGGGAAGTCAATTCTTACCACCTTCTCACCCAAGACAAATGCCCAAATATGGAAGCTCTCCTGCTTCCCTGAGATCAGCGAAGAACCAAATCCTTAGCTCACACCATTGCATCACCCTTCCCAGCCTCCAGCATGTGCATCTGAAGGCTGCAACCCCAGCTCCTCCTCCACTGCCTCCTCCTTCCAGATTGCTTCTCTCCCTTTGAATTACTGGCATTGTTTCCCTTCCTCACTCCTGCTGTAATGAGGGCAGTTACCACCAGCAAGATTAACTTTACTGGGCAACCAGCTGAGCTGAAGAGAAAGCCTACATTTAGAGCCATGAAAGAACTAGCAGACTGGCCAGTTGGTGACTAACTTCAGTGCTCAGCAAGATCTGCAGACCCTCTGCAAAAATGAGTCTCTCTCTTCCCAACTGCCCTGTGCAGACAGCTAAACCCTACATCATTGCTGACTCAGAGGCTCTGAGGACAGGGAAATTAAAAATCCTGTAACACCACCACTTTGGCTCCCCTTCTCCTGGCAGCTTTAAAAATAGTATTAAAAGGTAAAATTGGAAAGCTCAAATTGCACTTCAAGCAACACACCACCAAGGAATAACTAATCTAGGGTTTCACATGAACACCTAGCACAGCCCTACACTTAGGTTCATTGAGTCACCAGTCTTGAAAAAAAAAAAAAAAGTTTTCATGTATGATGCAGGCAGATAATCAGCAGCAGGGACAATACTGGACATTACCAGTGTTATTGAAACGATGTACTACTTGAACAGATTATTTAAAAGAACACTGAACACATAATTAAGGACTGTTGAGTCAAGGCGATGTGCACACATAATTGCCCTCTCACTGCTTCTCTGTGCTTGGGCAAAGTCCTCTAATTTTATAGAGATTGGGGAAAAAAAAAATATCCCTATTTTCCCAGGTGGTTCAAGACAGAATATATTTAAAAAGAACATTAAATTAATCAATCTAAAGAAAAAATCTAAAATAAAAAAAAAATAATCCAGCCCAGGAATCCATACTCTCGCAACCACAGAAACTTGTTATTGCTCACGTGGACAAATTTAAGTGCATTCCTTTCACTTTCCTTAAAACACAGCTTTCCCCAATCCACTAACCCCAGCCTGGGCAATCCATTTACTCACTTGCATGTGTGTTGCACAGGCTGTTATCCAGCTTTGCTAGCAAAGTCTGACATCTCAATGAACTCAGCTTCCTACAGCTATAAGAAAGTGTTCAGAACAGGAGAACCAGGGAGCCTGACTGGAACACTGATTGCAGCTTTGCAGAGTTCCATGTTTCATAACAAAGCCCTGCAAGGACCAATCCAGCTCAGCTCCAGTTTACTGCAGGGCATGAGAATAAAGCACTAAACTCTGGTATTGCCAACACCTGAATTATGCAAGTTTTGCAGGGCTGGGTGTCTTCAGCAGAATCAAGAATTTGCAAATATATTTCAGTTTTCATTTAAAAACTTAAAGATATTTCTTTTTTCTTAACCCTCGTGACTACCAAAAAAAAACCCCAAAAAACCAAGCCAGCTTTAAAAGATTTAGCAGATGCACCCTAAAGGCTCAAAAACCTGAGGGAGAATAAGAAGAACCTGTTTGTCTCTAAAAGGAGTCTCATGACTTGTAAGGTGGTATCTTGCTTATGGGGATGGGTGGGTCTGATTAATTTTTTTGATAGCTCATGTTTGGCAGTAATGTTAACTTTTACTCACCTTAACATACAATTTTAATTTTTACTTTCCTACTGCAATCATGTTCTTCCCCATGTAACAGGTTCTGCTAGTGACAGGTGATTGCCAAATCTTTTTTTAGGGGGAAAAGCCACTGCAGTTGTTTATTTATTTATTTGCACGCAGAGTGGGTGGGGAAGATCAGCACACAACCTACTTTCACCAAAAAAAAATAAAATCTGAAGTGGCACACTTTTGAAATGCCTTGTTTGAAAATTCTCTCAGTGGAAATGTCCCACAATAAATGACACACTGTTCTGGATAAATTCTTACTTCACCTAATTCATATGGCTTCTGGCTCATCCTCAACGACCTGCTCAGCATTACAAAATGGTAACTGTTTGTTCCTTTGCAGCACAGTTTTCAAGAAGATTTTATTGTACCATGAGTATGTATGTGAGAAACTTTGCTTAGTTCAGCCTATTAAGGCTTTTGTTTTTAAACACTTCAGTAGAGTTCCAATTCTTAAAGACTTTCTTTCTGAAAAGACTGATTAACCTGCTTATATTCTTGTGTTCTCAGGTCATTAATTTAAAAAAAAAAAAAAGTCATCAAGGATGCTTATAAAGTCCTATGCAATCCAATCTCAATTTGTCATCATTAATTAGCTCAACATTGCATACAAACGGAGAGCTAACCTGATTAGACAGCATGTTTTACTGGAATTCCTACTTAAGGTCATGAAAGACTTCAGAGAGAAAATTTGTAATATTTTCAAAGCAAACTGCTCATACATATGAAATCACTCTTTCCCCTCTCAGCAACTAGTGTTTCTCTCTGGTATTTTGGCCTTTTTTTTTTTCCCCTCTTTCCCTTCTTCCCCTTTAATTAGGAGCCCAACACAGACCTGAGCAGAGCAGCAGTCCTGATGTTACCCTCCCAGACTATCCTTTACAATTACTGCCAATTTGGCTCAGGATACCCAGTGACAACAAACCTGCCCCATGGAAGGAGTCTGAGGAACTTAAAAAACGGGTTTTAGGAGAAAATATGATTTTAAGGCTGTTCACAATGATGTAGCATTTAGATACTCTGCAAGTCTCACCCTTCCCCCACCTCCAGAGGAAGTAACCTGGGGTTCTACACACTGTTCCAAATTACTGTCTCCAAAGCATGCAGATTGCGAGCCAAACACACAAAGAGAAATCTGAAGCATCCCTCACAGGTCTCCAAACTTCCCACCAAAGCAGCTCTTACTTTTTAAAGAAATAACCCAGTCCTTCTACCAAGCCCACAACCTTCACTCCCATGGCCTAATCTGACATGACTCAGCCCAGAAGCAGCTTGAAGGAGCTCTGAAGTGCTCTGTAGCCAGGACACCAGACCCCCGCCAGTCATCACTGAGCCTTCCCAGCAGAGCAAGGTGGGTCAGCCTGGCTCATCCAGTCCTGGATGGGGGAAAGTGTGATACAATGGTTTTCTTTACTTAATAAATACTGTTGCCCTGGGGAACAGCAAGAGGTGAAAAAAAGAACTAAGAAACAAGGCTTTCAAGTTTTGGACTCTTAATAAGGGTGGAGCCATCTAGTAATTAAGCTTTTAATAGGTCACTGCAGTGGAAGAAACTCTTCCAGTTGGGTAAGTTCCTAATCCATCATTAAAAAAAAAAAAAAAAAAAAAAAACCACAAACGGAATTAAT
>VXBJ01004827.1:226548-253456 GCA_013400055.1 Nycticryphes semicollaris | reverse complement strand
GTAATAATGGGACTATTCTGACAGCAGAAGCAGAGCATTAACCAATAAAAAAACACCCCACCCCAAACCCAAAAGCCCCACGCAATTAATGCAAACAATCCAAACAGTGCAGGGCTGACCTGCTGACCAGAGCTGGTGACACTGGAGTCCCCAAACCAGTTGCAAGAGGGGATGACCGTGGAGGAAGAGAAAGCCCCCACGCTCCAAGGGTCTGAGTGGAGAGCTCCAATTCCATCCTGCTGGCAGTGCCCTGCACACCAAATTTCACACAAGCCCATGGATGCTGAAGAAAGCACAGGGAAGGCCTGAAGCTGTGGTTATGCCTGCCCCATGTTTTACTCCAGCACACCTGTTAGGCCCAAATGGGGAGCCGTTGTTTCATCACGTACAGTCTTTAGGTCACTACCTTTTTACAAACCATTTTATTCACCTGGGATTTACTGATGTTGTTGAGGGTTAAATTCCCACCACACCCTCCCAGAGCAGCCAAGATAAGTCTCTCCCCTCTGCATGACATGTCATGCACAGAAGAGGACATGGGTCACTCCATTCTTGCACAAGCCTGGATGTGTATCATATGAATAATGTCACTACACACATCAGGACCACAGCTAGAGAAGGAGCAAAGTGATGCTGCAACCTTACCGTCCACGTTGCTGACTTTGCTGTGCTGGACTGTTGAAACGACACGTCGAAGCTGTGAGGTCCTGGATAGTCTGTGTTGGAAGGGATGGCTGGGGAGGGGGAGAGGGCATCAAAGGTTGAGCTGGGCTGGGCATAAGGCGAGGGGGCCGTGACACTGTTCTGTGCGTGCTCCGTGTTGTAGGGGCTGGTGGAGGAAGAGCCATTCTGGATCTGTTGGTCCATGCTGTTCAGGAGCCCCAGGTTTGTGTACTGCGGCTGGAGGCAAAGAGATGCACAGAAGTGTTACAGAAGCAACGCTAGCACAGGCTGGATAGCCATGGCATGGCCTTCATGATGGAGAACACACAGCATGATCACAGAACCATCAAACATGCTTCACTCCATGAGGAGGGAGATTCGCAAAGGATACACCCCATTTTACACGGGTGACTGAAACGGAAAGTAGTCAGGCTTCTCACAGCCACAAAGGAGATCAACATCTGAGCTGGGAAAAGAGCCTTCATGTAACAAGGTGATTCACAGGGCAGAAATCATCACAAGGAGACAGGCTCCCTATGTCTAGCAACACTGAGACCGAGACCCTTTTGAAGAAAGTGCTATAACCTGATAAAAATCACCAGCTTCACCACAGTACAACTAGCTGTAGCTTCTACAAGGCTGCTTCTTCTCTGATGGTCTTGCACTCTACACACTGCTCCTCTTCTTGTGGATCTGATCCTTGCACACACAGTGACATTTAGCACCTCTAGGTCAGGTAGTAACTGAAATGAAGTGTGACTTATTAGAAAAAAGATTCATAGCACTTAACCAGATTGCACCATGCACTCAATTCCCAGTGACTGTCACAGGCGGTATTAGAAGGAATTAAGTGTGTCATCAAGCAGCATGATAGCTTACAGCATGGAAGGTTTTCCCCATACTCCCCAGTTGGAAGGGGAACGTATTTCAGAGAAATGTAATGAGAATGAGCAAACTCCTATGTTGTCCTGTAATGCAGCAGCAGATGACAACTTTTCAGCCTGCAAAAGAGACAGTGACAAGGGAGGTGGAATGCAGGTGACGGAAATGGATAAATTCCTAAACAGTATGGAAAGAAATAAATTAGGAAATTAGTTTTCATGCTCTTTTAATAGAGGAGTTGGGGGACAAGAAAACATCTTGAGCAGGTTTTTGGTTTAAACACAGGCAGAGTAGTTCCTCATGAAGCCGACAAATAAACATGGATTTTCTGCCACAAAATGCTGCAGATAGTAAAAGCCCACATGTGTTCAAAAAGGCACCAGACAATTTCTGCTGCAGAAGGCAGCTTATCTGATTCTAAAACTCTGAACCACAAACAGTTGAAAGCTGGGAAAGTATTCTGAGGAGAGTTGCACAACTACCCCAATCTTTTATTCTTCCAAAGGACACATCACTGGCCATTGAGACCAGGCTAAGTCATTAGTACATGGGGTTCAGCCAGGTACGTGTAATCTCTTCCTTATGTGTGTGTCAAAGGGGCATCGTTTATGCCTAGTTTAGGTAGAACAACATCCAAAAGGTTCATGGTACCTATTCCCACCAGCTCTGGGATCATCCAGGAACACACAGCAATACACACACCTCGTTCTGCAGTCAGCAGCTGACATGGCAGAACAGACTCAGCTCTTCCCTTTGTTCAAAGGGTCCAAGCACCTCATGCCTCTTCACATTCTAGCCCATCCAGAGTCATCAAGCCCATATATTTCTCAGTTCTTCAGCCATTCTGCTCCAGATTTACCTCTTCTTTCCAACAGTTGCTCTTCCAGAGACCACTCTTTATTACAAGCCAAGTGACAAGGGCTCCCTGAGTCAGAGCACCAACAGCAAAACTCAAAATAAAAAGCTTTCCCAATACTGGGAATCCCACCAGCCCGGATGAAACACATCACCACTCCAAGGACCTAAAAGGGAATGGCAGAAGGTACCTACCAAGCTTCCGAGGGTCCTTGGACAAATCATTTAACATCCAGTTTCTCGAGTAGTTTCAGTCATGGATGAAAACAGGTCAGTCCCTTTGTAAGGATGAAGTACCCTCCCTACACCCAAACACTTCATGCTCTCATCTGTCCTTCCAGAAGAGGAGGAAGGAAGAGGAGAAAGGAAGCCACTGGATAGAGCTTTTCCTTCAGTTTCTGTCCCCATTTCACTCAAAGATGTTGCAGTTTTATTGGGTTTTAATTAAAAACCCAATGTGAACCTGGTGTTGTTGGGTCTTCAGCAAGGCACATCAGACTTCCCAGGGGTGGATCAGCTTGCTAATATGAGCCATGGTGGGAAAGAGAAGGTCCGGTGGGGAATAGCACAGAGGATTTCATTCTAGAAGCTGGGGTAATCTGCAGAGCTGGTTCCTTCCTTTACCTCCCTTGGTTCCCTCCCTCCCTCTGCCAGCTGCGTCCTGTGTCCTTGGGCAAGCCACCTAACCTCCCCTTCCACCCAGCTGGCTGCCTACTTCAGGCAACAAAGGTCTGCAGGGCAAAGATTGTTCCTTGCTACATAAAAAGTGCTCTGCTTAATGGGCCTCCAGTTTGTCTGAGGCCTTCAGGCAGCAGAGTAATAAAAGCAATTACATATTGAGTCTTAATCCTGGGTGAACCAGTGACTCTGTATTGCCTCAGGTTAGTCATTTGCCCTCCCTGCCTCAGTTTCCCCATCTATAACAGTGGGTATATTATAGATGCCCAGCACCCCTCTTAGATGGGCAAGCAAGTATCTGAGATTGGACTCAAAGCACGCTGAAACAGCTGAGGCAGGAGAGAGTGATCTAGACTGGTTCTTCCTCTCCCAAAGGAGATGGCAGCTTTGTCAATGCCAATGACAGTTATGTCTCATCTCCTGCAGGCTATTCAGCCAACCAAGACCTATTTAACAGTCGTTTGGTACATGCTTCCCCTTGAAGCTACTTCTGTATGGAAAGAGCCAAAATGCTGGTGTACTGCTCAAATTTATATTTTAAAAAACCCCACCCAACAAACCTCCCTGCCCTCCTGCCCCAGAATACCCGAGTAAGATCTGAAGACTTCTCAAAAAAAAAAATATAGAAGTATCACTCAGTTGTTTCATTTCTCATGGAGATTAGCATCAGACACACTCCCTAACCAGCAGAACGATGAAAAGATGGCTGTGATGAAAACAGTCTCCTAAAACAGCTCAGACATACAGACAGCAAAACAATAGTGTTTCAGCTTTCACTTAAAAACTATTCCCTCTCATCCCAGGCTATTTAAGATGATGGAGAAAGATGACCAAATGGGCAGCCAGCGCTAACAAGACGGCACAGTCCAGAAACGCTGAAGGTGCTGCCTGGAAGTGAATTTAAAAAAATAAGTGCCCTATTAAAATTTAAGATATCCTTAAGAGAATCAAAGATCCTTTTCATTCCTTTCAGTCCAGGGACCATCTGTCTAAATGTTACCAGCACAACAGCCATTCCACCACATTTATACATTCACATGCCACAGCTGAATGCCATGTCCCCATTTGCTCTTTAAATAACTATTAATCTCCTTGCATTTATCCCCGTGCTGACACAAGCAGCTGTTGGACTCTCTTTCTCCCCTTCGAGTCCCACCAGCCTTTCACCTTCCCTGGCCCCTTGGTCCCCTCCCCAGGCAGGTGCTCCATCCCCCGCTGACAAAGCCAGACACCAGGTTTGCACACACACGAGCACTAAACCTTGTCTCGAAGCTATGCCCCAAGGCAGGCAGAGTTGTTTGCGCTCAAGGGGTCAACATCTGAATTGCTTGCAAGGCTTTTGGAGGAATCAGATAAGGCTTTGGAGGCACACGCCTTCTGACAACACAACAATTAGAGGGGCAGCAGGCCCGGGGAAGGCACACGCAGGAATTCACCCACCGCCCATGCAATAAAACCCCTTCACCCCAGCTACGCTGGGGATGGCAAGAACAAAGAGAGCAAGGGGCTGCAGGCACGTCTGCAAGGCATTACCCCGGCGGGGTCTGCAGGGCGTGTATTTGCACACACAGCCTCCTTTCTCCATTTAAAAGGAAAAGTACAACAACTTTGAATTCAGAAATTGATTCTTGCCAGACTCGTAGCCCAGAATTTAGCTCGTGCTCAGGTTCTGCTGCAGGGTTCTTTTAAACAACTGCAGGATGTAGTCCTACCACCAACTCCTGGCAAAAGGAGAATGGTGGAAAGAAGAGAAATCCATGCACATCTGAAAGAACAGATTTAATTTTCAGTGCCTTTGTTCTCATTTTTTTCCCCTCCATCGAGTTTCTGAAGCTATTAATAATCACTGAGGCAATAAAAAACCTCCAGGCAAATTTAACTGCAAATAATTAGAGAGCTACAATTAGATCTTAGACTATGTATTTTGGAACATCATTTCAATAATGTATCTTGAACGATCGGTTTCGCTTCCTACATCCCATCAGCTTCACTTTGAGGTATTCATTCTATCTCATGCTTCTAGATGAGGAGAAACATGGTTTCACTGGAGGGGTTGCCAAATTGAAAACCAGACTGAAAACTGATTTGTTTAATCGTGGTGCTGTTGTCAGAAAGACAGATGTCCCAAACGAATACAGCAGACAAGAAACCTCCTGACCCCAGTAGCTCCAGGGCACTTGCCACAAGAGGGCAATGCAAATGCTGCACCATGCACAATAAGGCTGATGTAATGGGAAAGGTTCACCAACTGGGTCTCTTCTCACCCTGCCCTGCAGCAAGAACCCACCCCAGTTCTTCTGCCACAACCCGCTTTTAAGTTCATGATATTAATTGATAAGTCTATGAGATAGATCTGCAAAGAGACCCTCAGTATGAGGGAAGTAACACAAATGAAGAAAAGTTTTCAAGGGGACTTCCACGCCAAAAATCCCCTAAGGTACAGGGCTCCAGCTATTAGCTACCCAATTATCAACCTCTCTTGAAAAAATAAAAGGAAAAGTCATCATCTTCAGATGTAGAATACCTAGATGCCACTACCCCTATCAAAACCCTTCTTCATATCTCCAAAAGAATGTTCATCCATCATGCACAAATACAGACACAACTTTAGTTTTCACCACACAACATATGCAGCTCGAGCACTGTCCAGCTCCTCAAAAAAGTCCTGTCAGACACCACCACCAATGCTTATTTTCCAAAGATATCAGATAACAAAATTAATGAACTACCACGGTTGTCAGCAACAAGAAGATTTTGCAAGGCACTTTGCTAATTCTGTGCTTTGTCCTTAACCACACCACAACTGATGCACCAGGACTAACAGCGGTAGGACCAGTAGGATGCAGCCTACAGTGATATTTCAGTGCTAGACGAGTAAAGGATCCGGATTCCTGTTGGAAAACAGCTCTCTTAAGAGCAGCAGGATAAATGTTTTCCAGAGTGCTCAATGCCTATCTAAATGAGAAGACAGACACATTAAGTGTATGAACCTAGTTTTTCAAATCTTCCTAGCAAAGGATTTGGTAGGTGGAAATAAAGCACTTGAGCTCAACAGAACCACTTTTATCATAATTATTAATCAAGATATTGCTGACTTTAAGACTGCACAGCTTTGCCAGTTTCTCAGAAGGCAGCTGATACAATACCTGATGTAGGCGCACTCTTTGTGCCATTAAAAAGAAGTGCCAGGAAAGAAAGGGCTCCACCCATGCCCCTCAGCTAAGATCAGGGCTGAAGCCGAAAGAGATACCTCACTCACTCATCGCAATGCAAGGTGTGATTTGGTTTGCATCTCTAGTCTCTTTTCTCATAAAAAAAAAAATAATAGAGACTGAAGAACTTCATGCATCAGATTTTCCACCCAGCTTATGTGCATCTGGACTGCATTCCTTTGAGGAGGAACAAGCTCAGTTTGGACATCACTCTGGTCCCCTCCAAGCCACGAGGGCAAGACATGTACATTTATTTTGACACTGGCCCAGACCCCCACATTCCTGGGTAGAGCCAAGGTGCTGGTGGCGGGTGTCACAGCCTCCATACTCCCCCCAGTTCCATTTCTAAAAATGGAAACAAGTCCCATAAGTCTGTTTTGAAGAGGTTTTTTTCTTCAGAGCTACCGTACAACTACATATATCAAACACTTGGAAGCCCACAGATGAAATTATAATGTGCACCCTATATTCAATGTGAAGATCAGGGGAGCAAATAACTTTGGTTCAACCAAAGATATCGACAGTTGCCTAGATAGGTTCCCAGGCAATATAGTTACTAAGCTCTAATTACGACGTAATGGCTTTTAGCACTATAACAAATCAATCTAATTGGATATATCTTACTGTTGGGTCACTGTTTTTTCTGGGAAAAAGAGGAGGCTATTTCTCATCCCAGTAGCATTACAAGGTCCCAGCATGGTGGGCTGCATTAGACTAGAAGAGGTCCTGGAGTCAGTAAAAGAAACCAAACACAAAACCAAACCAACCAAACAAAAACCCCCAAAACAAAAAAAAAAAAACCCCAAAAAACATTCCCCACACCCACAAACCCAACCAAACCAAAACACTCAAAACACAAGTGACCAACTGAAATCATGCCACGATGTTTAAAGTTCAGCTATGCAAGCTTAAAAGATTGCCTGCTCTGCCTACTTAACACACAGCATCCCTTCCCTTCAGCAGTTGCCAATCAGCCCTTTGGCCATGGTCAGCTTAGAAGACAACACATTACCTACGCTAAACAGAATAAATCAGTGCATGTCAGTAATTTGCACACCATCACACTCGAAAGGCACTATGTTTTCTTCACTGGGGGGAGGGAAGAGAGTCTGAGTGACTTGCACTGGGATTAGCTATTCCAGTCTGCACCCCATGCCACATCTACACCCCTTTAGACTTACACAAGCAGCACAATTTTAAGGGCCATACCCGTTAAGACTCCAGCACATCTGTTTCCACTCATACACAGTTCTGTTGAACTCAGCGGAACTTTTTGTCCAAGTAAAAGCGCGCATATGCAGGTATTTGTAGGCTTGGAGAATAACACAAATTCATAAAAAGTAACAAGAGAGCAAGTTTCTGTCCACCCACAAAGGCTGTAAGCTTTGGAGTCGAGTTGCTCCCTCCAGCTGTAATTGTTTTCCTTTTCAGCCAAACTTTGAGTTTTGCCCCTTGGTTAATTCATTTACTTTAACTCAGTAAGAAGTGTTTTTTCAGCCAGAAGCAGGGTGCCTTTTAAAACAAGCACAGCCCAAAGCAGGAATGCCTGTAATTCCTGACTTCTGCCACCTGCCACAGGTTCACGTAAAAGAACTTGTCTAATTCAAGGATTATTCAGAATGACAGTGAATCTCACTTCACACAAATATTAAGTCTGGACATCCTACATTGTTTAAGTATTTCTAAATATTTTCCAATGCACGTACAAATAACTTCCCAAGAGCTGTATTTTAGACTTTTAGTGGAAAACAAAAATATTAAAAATTACTCTGAACTGGGCTCTTGAGGAAAAGTTCTCCTTGTGTAGAAAAATTGATTTCTGAAAGTAAAATTTTACACAGGCTTTCATTAGAGTACCTAGGCTATGCTTAGTTATTTTGAAAATTCAGGCAGTTTTAAACAGGAAGAAGTCTAAGATCCACCCCCAGCACACAGATAGTCATTTCTTTACTCTGAGCTTGTGTACAGCAATTCCCTTGATGTGTAATTGAAAAATATATAAACAGAGAGAGAAGGGGGATGGGAGGGTGGGGGTAAAGTCATACAATATGATCTTTATGAGATGCCAGAAATCATGAGACATCAGAACCCCATGATCTTAAAGTAAATTAATTAATAATCCAAACACTCAGCTTCCAAAACCTAAAAGAGAGGCCAAGAGTTTCCTATGTTCGCCTATTACCAGCTGGACAACACAATGTCAACAAAGATCAGAAGAGCCATAAAGCACAGACGATTTGGAAAGGCACCCCCCTCACACTCTCAAGAGATGTAAACATAACTGAAGACAAAGACCTACGTTGGGACAAACAGAAAGAGATAGAAAGATTTCAGCAAAGCATTTTTGCAGCTAAGAAAAATTATAAGATCACAGCTCAGCGAGGTATCCAGAAATCCTATGCACTGAGTTTGTACAGCAACGTTGTAAAGTTGGTTTAAAAAAATTAAAATCTTAACATATAATAGCAAGAAATTAAAGTACAAATTAGGAGGTGAGGAAGGGGTGTGGGGACTGGAGAAAACAACTCTGGTAGTTGATTAAAGCTGCCTTGTTTCTTGAACTCTTCACTGGTCGGCAACCATCGATGGTTATCAGTCATTTCAGACACGCAGCATTTTATTGTGTTGAGAGGGCAGCATTAGGCTGGACAGGATATCTGTGTGTCATCCACAGTGAAAGGCTGCAGATGCTGTAACCACCAAAGTATGGCCATAGGGCACAAGGACAATAAATAATCTTTGTCAGAATAGCACCAGGAGTTGAAGTTGGCTCTCAAACTCATCATTATGCTCAATAAAAATCAGAATAAACCAGCTTTCAGACACCAAAGTAAAATACTCCAGTTAGGTAACATTTTAGTCAGAACAAGAAATTCAGATCATCTGCAAGTTAAATAAGTCAAGCAATTAAGCACACACAAAATTAAAAAAAAAAAAAAGAAATAAGAAAAAAAAAAAGCCACACACATAAACCCCCCACACCCACTCTTTGAAGCACAGTGCACCTACAGAATATAAGAATTCATAAGAAGCGGTATAGGAGGGCAAAGGGCAAATTAAAACAAGCTAGAGCAAGCAAAGGAAAAAAGAGTTACATTGCAGAATGAGAGTCCCTATGGATTGAAAGGAAGATCGATTAGATTTTACTACTGCATTTGGCCGTTTCATCTGTCCAGATCAGGTAAGAAAACTCCCGGTGTTCTCAAAAGCCCAAGACACCAAAAAGCAGACCCAAGCAACACCATCAGCTGAGCAGCTTTCAAGACCGAGTGGGGAGTCAAGAGGACTGGCTGCCAAATTCTGATTATTCCTCAACTGCAGAGAGAGCAAAAGGAGGCAGAGCCTTGCCTTCCAAGCCTTTATTTTGTATATTAAAGCAGCTCCTGCCCTGCACCCAAGCTGGTGTTGCCTGCACCTGAGGATCTGTTGGAGTTCAGTGCAGAAACACACACGAAGCTGGGAGATCACCCTACCCACTGCGGTACATGGCAGAAGCACAGTTTCCCATCGCTGCTGCGACCTACGCGAGATAAGCAGCTGTTTTATATGCTGTCTTCCAAAGATACTGGTCTGTACATATACTAGACCCCAAACCTGGTCTTTGGGTGGGGGGTAGGGGCATATAGGGACACAACGTGCACATGATGACAGTGCTTCTTCCACAGTGTCTTGATCAGCCCCAGGAATACTTTGCCCAGCCATTTAAATCACATTATCACACATTCTGCACGCCCAGGATTTCCATGGGGCTCACTAGTATGGACTCTCCAATGTCTAACACCACAATCAAAACCCACTTTTCAGTACTTCCTTCCCTGTCCAACACTGCTGACTTCAGCAAACATTAAGTTGCCTGGTGCCATTGTCAATTAAAGCAAGGCACAGCTTCAGAGATCTACATTTGAGGCACTCCACTGGACAGACGTTTCACTTTCTAAACTGAGAAGTTGATAGAGTCATTCTTCAATATGGAATAGCTCACGTTATCCGAGAGTCAGGAACATTTTCTTCTCAAACAGAGCTTCCATAACTTTAGTGGTTGCTTTTTGCAATAAGCAAGGTAGCTAAACTAAGCTAAGCCAAGCCAAATACAGAAAGGGGATCTTCCAGATTTTTTGAGTAACAACATACCTACTAATTTCCATCCAATACCACATTTAACTCCCTACCCCTCCACCTTCAACATTCACAGTTCCTTTCAAACATGCAGCACAGTGGACAGACAAAAGATCTTCAACATTTTTCTTCATCTTAATATTCAAGTAGTAGCTTCCTGCGTGCAAAATATTTGATCACACCTAGTCAGTGTATGTTCTAGTTTCTTTTTTAAGAACATCTTGCACGCTTATCTGCTGTTGAAAGAGGGTGGAGGGAATTTCACTCATCTACTTAGCTCTAGTCAATCACCACCAGCACTCCTCAGGGAGCCAATTCTTATACTATGTAATGCAGAGTAAACAAACTGCAGCAGTGAGAAATCACTGTAAAGACTTGCAAAGGCCAGTGAGGATCTCAGACACACAAAATTTTGCAGAATCTACATTTTAAACAGCAGTGAGAATTTTATTCTTTCCCTAGAGCAATCACACCCCAAAAAGTATTTTGTGATGCACAACCAAGACGTCACAATGCTACCAAAAAAAAAAAAAAAACCACCACCAAAAAAAACCCTCAAGCAAAATGATGAAATACTTTGTCATTTCCCATGCAGCAGAGTGATCCACTTGCTGACTTGACACTTTTGTTGGCAACATGCTTAAGTCCTATAAAGCTACAGGCTGAAAGCATCCACCTATTCCTATTGTTCTGTTCACCTCCACTCCTGAGGCATCACGTACCAGCCCTGTGCATCACATCCCTTATGCAGCTGGACCATGGCTCTGCAGAGCTGGGATTTCTGTCTCAGCAGCACAGCTGAAAAGCCCAGCGCTGCACCTCCTCCCCTCTCCCTGTTCCCAGAAGTCGTCAAGATTCTTTGTATTTACTTCCTAGACGTGGATTAAAACTAAAAGATTCATATCTACCTAGACACAATCCATCCCTTTCATTCCCAGACACTACCCCACCATAAAATATTTCCCCTTCCCTCCCTAAATTGGGCGTTTCCTCCCACTCTCTTGCCCTTGGTAAAAACATTCATCTTCTTGCCATCTTGAGGAAGTTGGACTCATCTCAAATTTCACCAGGTCCCCTTGTATACCACTTCCCAAAGTCCTTGGGGGAAAGCTTAATCCGGATCCAAACTCTGGAATCAATCCCAAGAGGTGGCTGGGCTCATATCAACGCGTTAATTTTCAAGCGTGCTCAGCCTTGCCACTTGGGTCCACTTCCAAAGACAGCGGACAACCGAGCACAAGCCTAGAAATATATCACACTTCAAGCCATCTATTCTAGATACTAATACACATATCCTGGTTAAAACACTGCTCCTTTAGTTGTACCATTAAGATTCCAGGTGAAACAGCAGCAGCAGAGGATTTGCAAAAGTAGAAGATATCACTGAGTGCTCTTGGATCACTGGATCAACTGCCAAATCACTCAAACTTAGCACAAATTAGAAAACAAACACACACAAAAAAAACCCCCCAAAATACAAACCAAATCAAAACCAGAAAACATATCCCAAGGTTTTTTTGCTTGTTGGTGCAAGGAGCTCACAACAACAGTAATTTCAAATGAAATCATCAAGTTCAGATTTAAGCCCTCAAAGAAAATTCAAGCTTTTTTTTTTTTGCCAAGCCCAAGGAACTAAAGCTTTCACGTGTCTTATTTGAGACTTTCTGAACAATCATTTCTTACTGATTTTGTTCCTTACATTAGAAGCTTTACAGAAATAAAGCCCCAACAGCCTTAATTCTCATCCTACCCTATTTGCTCCTTGCTCAAGGTAATGGCAAGCAGCTACGCTAAACCTGGAAAGCCTCTCATAGGTTCTTCTTTAGAAGAGAGTTGTGACTCTCCCCCAAAAGCCAGTCTGTTCATTAAAAAAAAGAAAATATGTTCACCCCTATATTTCACTGCACTTCCTTCTCAGTAGCAGCCAAACCACAACCTGCAAACTGTCCTGGGCTGCCGTACTAAGGTTTTATCCCATGGTTTTCTCCTACTGGAAAGAAGCACTCTAATCCCTCTGACAGTTGTCGCATCTTTCTGGGAGACCAAAATCTCCATCTCCATTTGGAAGACCAAAGACTAGAAGATTTTTCAGAAATTATTTTATACTGTAACTGGAGAAACCAAAACAAAACAGGAAGTTTTTGAAGAAAAGCAAGTTTATTCATTGGAGAGACCCACCCACCTGCCTAACCATGGCTGAGCTCACGTACAAAAGATCATGGCCTCAGTTACTTGTCAAGGGACTGCAGGGGGATCATGGCATTGAGACAAGAGAATCTGGAAAACGCTTTCAAGTGAGAAAAAAAAAAAGTGTAAAAAAATAATTGAACCTCAACACTCTTGGAGAGAAAATATTTTCCTCTTAATTCCACTTGATACCAAAAGTGACTTGACACTAATCCGGGCCAAGTGGCACAGACAGAGAGCTTGAGCTCACTTTTCTGCTGGGAGAGAATGAAGTGGAGTGTTGCTGTTAGCATGAGAAGCTCCTCTTCTTTCTGATGATTTATGCAACCTCACTTTAAAAGAGTTGCATTCATTTTATTGCCTACTCCGCACATTCTCAAGAGGCGTTGGAGGCAGTGCCAGAAAAATAACAGGGCTTAACAGTGTCTAGCGCAAATCCATCGGTGCAAGAGCTCCTTTCTGAAGCCTTTCCAGATTTTTTTTTTTTTTTTTTGCAGTGGGAACATTTTGTAAATAGAATTTAAAATTTGCCTTGAGCCAGGCAACACCCGCTTTTATTCAGCCCTTCACGATAATGAAATAAGTAGTTTCTCCACTAGTTATACTTAAGGTCTTCCAGAGAAAAGCAGGCACAAAGCACATGGTTTATACCCTCTCATATCATCCACAGCTTTTCTGTTGCAGATGCCACATCTTCCTCATGGAAGTAGTGAGGCTTCTGTCTCACAGAAAAGAGAGCCGAGATTGGAAACAAATCCTTCCGCTAGGAATAACTTGGCAGACACAATCAAAAAGGTCACCATCAGATGGGTTGAAAGACATACAACAAAAGGAAGCTTTGTCTGTTTTGTGTATCTCTGTGCTTGATGGACAGGGGAAAGACGAAAAGTAATTTCACTTGACTTAAAACCGCTACTTTCTTATTAAAAAAGACAAAGTAAAAAGAAAATCAGCTCCTGAAGGAGCTATGCAATAACATAACTGGCTTGTGTCAGAAGAAATCAAAGAATTCAGGTGTTGGTGACACTGTGGAAGATTCATCCCATGATACTAGTAAAAATAACCAGTCAGAGCAGCTGTTCTTGTATTCCCCAGAACGGAAAGTATATGGATAATTTTGTCCCATCTCAACTGAGGCCAACTTGCAGCAAACAAAAATGGGTCATCAATTACAATCACTGTTTCGAGACGTGAAATACCCTCACTGCACTGCAATTGTGTCTCTTCCCTATCTCTCACAGTAAAACCCATTTAATTCTAGAAAATATCTGGTCTGGGTTACTTGCCAAATAAAGCAAGCTAACAATTTGCCGGCAACTGAGAAGATACGATACTTTTTATAAACCCTTGTTTTCAGCACAGAAAATTGGAAAATGGAGATGGAACTTCCAATCTGATGCCCAGCATAATTGCACCACCATGCAAACAGCAAAACACATGTTACTGAGCAGTAAGGACACTTTACACACAGCCCACCCATCCTAACTCCTGCAGAAGTGTCACATGTCACACACTGAGAAGTTAAAGCTGTGCAGACTGACAGAATGTCATCAGGTTTCATTTTTGTCTATTAAAGGATACACTCATTAATTCTTTCCACCCACATGCAGGTTACAATCAATTATTTCTAGGCTACACCCAGAGCCTTAGAGCGGTGAGGTCCAGTCCTTCCATCTAGAGCAAAGAAAGGATTTCTCCATGTAACACCCCTAATTTCAGCTCAGTGTGGGGTCACACTACCTGTATTACCAAGACTGATATCAAAATTTTTCAGTACCTTATGAAGCAAAAGAAGATCATCCGTGACATGACAAATCTGCCTTTATAACTAGTTGTTGGACTTTTGATGGAAACATACTCAACTCTTGCCCTTCTCTGTGTTTCTCCCCCAGACTGATCTTCCTTCAGCTGTGGGGGAAGATGGGAGCACACGGCAAGACCCAAGTCTCAGCTTCCTCCTGCTTGTCTCTCCACACTACTTCAGTCTCTTAATTAGCAGACCCAAACAGGGCAGCAGCATCCATTTACTCTCTCCAAAAGATACTTGCACATCTAACCTTAGGTTTTTCTATCTCAATTTCTAACCATTGCAGTTAAGGCTGCAGTTTTAAAATGTCTCAGAGGAAAAGACACCTGGTTATATAAGGCCGTTATATCCTTGCAGAAGACCTTTGCAGCCCAAGGATAAGATATGTGCCTCACAAACCTGCACAAAAGATAACACATGACAAATCTTTAGACCTTTAAGTGCAGCTACAGCAAAACCGAAGGATGGATACATAACAAGTGTAGCTGGACGCCATCAAGGAACGCAATCCCCAACACATCTCCCTATTTCTTGCTCCTAAAGAGAGACTGTGCCCAAACATGTGGGGTGTTGATATTATTTCGATAGAGGCCACTCAAAGGCACAGCATTTGTACCTCAACCCTGCACAGCTCAGGGAGTGGTTTCCTCCCAGGGATCGGGAGTTCTTTGCCTGCTCGGAGCTAGCAGAACCCTGACACATCATCACAAATAGCCAAGCCTTCCTTGAGAAACTCATTAGGCTTCATGCAGTATCTACTATCTAAATGCCTTCATCTTGGGGTAGAATGAGATGTGGGGTGCAGAGGCTACTGCACAGGTAAGCATTTCTCCCTTGTACCTCCTGACTGGATGAAGGGAGCAGATGGGCTGCGTTCCTGGGCAATGACCATACCAGGTCCCTCAGAGACCTCTTACTTCTCTGTGGTCCTCAGCCGTGCTCAGGATGAAGTGACGACAGCAGGGAAAGAGACTTTACCAAATACAGTCAGGGTGACTGCTACCATGCAACAAAACCAGTCAAGGAAAGCAGCATCAGAGGGGCCATGGCTTCGTTCTCTGTGGCAGTTTGCAGCCAAATCCAGGCTGGCAGCAAGGATGATAGACCCCAGTCACAGCTTTACCGCACACCGATGAAGCTGATGCTCAGAAGAGAGCTACAGTTCAATTCTCAGATTCCTTAAAGTAATGTTTGCTGAACCAATGTTCCAGAGAAGCGTTAAGAACTACTACTCTCACCAGGGATGTCTAGGTCCCTTAGGACATCCTTCCAGGCCACCCCGAGAGATCCACATGTCTGCTCCTGCAAAGAGGAAGGACTTGCATCCAGGGTATTACAGTTCAAACTCGTTAAATAATAATTCAGGTGCACAAGCTAAGAGGGAACAAAAAAAAACCCAAACAAAAAAATGCACCCTTCTGAACAGGCTATCCTAACCCTCAAAGATATTTGCAGCAATCTGTATACAGTTTTTCTCAATTTCCAGTGTGAAGGAATGCTGCCAAAAAGACATAAAGCAGAGCACAAGGTGTTTTAGTATAAAGGTAGTTTCCCCCACTCCCGTCCCATAACTATGATAAAAATCTTAACGGAAAAAGATTCTTTAATTTGTCTTTCCCCCACAAAGAACAGGAAGACCTTTGGGAAGGCTGAAGGATATAATCAAAAGTCACAGCACATATTCCTTATCAGTGTTTGAACAAGATATGTTTATTCTTCTGGCAATGCTTTAATTTGATTTTAGCAAACACTCCAAATGGCATCATGATCTCAGCCAAACTGCAGAAGAATCCAGAGTCCCCAATCTATCACTCCCATCCTCCCTTCCTAGCACCCAGGAAACTGGGACAAAACTGGACAAACTTGCAGATATCGTCTTCACACCCAGTTTTGTCCATGCTCCCCCACAAACATTTGCACACAGCACCTAAAATTCCAGATGTGGAGATGAGGTAGGAAGACACAATGAGATCCAAAGGGTTCTTATTCATCAGTACTGCATCACTCCATTATAACTGCCCCGACGCCTCTCTCTTTTTCACAACTCCTACTCATAAACACACAGGAATGGATCTCCAGGGTCATCAAGTCCAGTACTCTACCAACAAAGAGCTTAATCGTTCTCATAGTCAATGCAGATCACATGCTAGGTTAGATTAAGCTGGAAAAATGGTTGGGGCAGCTTCCACCTCCAGCCTTTCACAGCTGCGATTCAGTTCAACACTAGTCTCCCCTTTCTCAGCTTTCCTCAACCAGATTTTGCCCATTTTGGAGAAACTCCTCATCTCACTGCAGCATTTGGTACCACACTTGTGGGCATGGGCACCGTAGGGCCATCAGTGATGGTGTGAGCTCTCCACTGACCAAGCAGCCAACACCAGGGCTTGCCCGGTTCCTAGGCAGTGGGTGCAGAGGGCAGAGCTCAGCATCTGCAAGTAGACAGTGAGCATCCTGGGCTGGCTGGGAAAAGCACCCCAAGAAACAGGCTTTGGGTGGGAGGGGAGGAGTCCCTGTTCTCCATTTTAAACCTGCATTTCAGTGGGGGAGGTAAAAAAGTTCTCCCTCCCTTTTATCCATTTGTAAACCCAAAACTGCAGTCTATACCAAGTTTTTAATGAGTTGATAGGGCCACCTTTTACTCAGTTCAGCAACAGTTCTAAAACCTAAATGCATTCAAGCACCAGTTGCAACAAATGGCTACTTCTATTTCCACAAAGAGATTTATTTTTTTTATTTTTTTTCTCCTTTTTTCAAAGAGATCGTGCCAAAGGCCCCATCTTGTTTTCAAGCTTAGGACTGGTGAGGTTCATCATTGCAATTATGTTTTAATTGAGCATTAACAAGTCCCCATCTCTCAAGACAAGTAGTTGGGAAGTCTGCTCTTTCTGAGAAACAAAGCTAAGTCAATGCTAATCGGGTTTCCTTTCCCCAACATACAATGCTGTGCTGGATGAACAAAGTCGGTGCACCATATTCAAAGACAGAAAAGATGGTAGGGGGGGGATTAAAAAAAACAATAATCAGAGCTAAAGCTTTTTCAAAAACCCCTCCCCTGGCAGCAACAGCTATGAGCGTCATTTAAGCGGAGCGAGAACGCTCCTGAGCGCATCGCTTTGACAGATGAGCCCAGCAAGTCAACCATAGGGACTCCACAGCCTCACGGCTGCTATTCAGCGAAAGTTGATCAGATAGCAGCAGACAAATAAGGCCAAGGCAAACACTCTGAGAAGTGCTCTCTCCACATTTAAGAGTTTATAATTAACCTAGGGGAAAAAAAAAAAAAGAATTAAAAAAAATTGAGTCTTCTGCATGGAAGAACACGCTCATGCTAGGTGTTTTCACTCCCTGCAGAATGGGGGACGGGGAAAGCACACTGGTTTCAGCTTACCCCTCACTATCCCCGAGTCACAAACCTGCCATCCCAGGCATGCAAACCCCAAGCATACTTTTAACAGGTTTTTTTCCTCGCCAGCAATCTCATCTCCTAGCTGCGCTCTTGGCCTTGCAATTCCTATTTTGTTTTCTTTTCCAAGTGGCTGAGCTTCTGTCTGCTTTGTCTTACAACCCCGTGCCTCCACTTGAAGCATTTTCACCAGGAATACTCCTATACATACACTCACACACAGGGGAGCTTTTGCTGCATTGCCATTCTGACGAGTGTCAACACAGCTGCTGTCTCCGCTGGAATGTAAACCAATATTGTCGTTAGATCTCCCCTCAACCCCAGGTAACTTCCTCAAAGATTTGCACAGCGTGGAGCAATTCTCTCCACTGCCATCTTACAAAGCATCAACCCAGGTGGTTAAAGGCAATTAAATAAAATAGAAAATAAAATAATAAAAAAAAAAAAATCAAAGCTGCGTCTGAACTTTGGGTTCCACTTCACACCCATGAAGTGCAGAGGGCTATAAAAAGCAAAATGCATCCATTGTAGACTCGTTCATCCTCATATGTTTAGACAAAACTCTGTATAAACTATCTTGTTGCAAGTCAGAAGGGAAGGTATTAACAGCACGGAGTAAAGGAACGATTGACGTGGCCAATAATGCAACGTTTACAGCGGAGAAACTTCGTTTGGATATTAATTTACTTGAAAAGGTAACCTAAGAAGGGGTTTATAATGCATTTTTGGTTCTTTCCTAGATACTATCCACTTTTAACAATAAGCACCAATTTTGGCAACAAAAGACTAATAAATGAGTTGTAATGCAGTCAACACAGATACTGTTCAGACGGCTACAGGAACGCAAGCTGTATGCTTTGCCCACAGTAGGTGACTGCTTTGCCTTGCTTCTGCAATGAAAGTAAATTTTGTTTTGGGAACCTTGATTAGCCAAACATATTTGGTGTCCCACATGTCAAGACTCAAAGTTCACTCTCATTCAGATATTTAGCCCAGTAAATGCCGCTTCCCGTTGTAAAGCACAAAAGTTTCAGAAAACAAGTGTATATTCCACACTTAACTTCAGGACTACAGGGGTGAAGAAATCACATGCATTCAACTAAAAATAGAAATATATTAAAGATACCATAGCTCAAACCTAGAATCCTTACCTCGCTATACTGGGACTGGGCATTGTTTTCCAGGTACAACATGTTAGCAGTCAAATTGATCAATGCTGCTGTTCTTTCTTCTGGCTCCAGGATTTTGACAAACACCTCCCACCCCCTAGAAGACCCTAAAAAATATATATGATGCTACTTGGAAGATAACAGGACTCGAAGTGTGCCTCTCTGCATAATTGAAGTTTCCCTTATATACCTAACTATAGGCAAGGAGGAGGAGGTGGGGCTCTCCTGCCTTACCTGTCCAATCTGTCAAAGTGCCACCTGGAGTCCTCCACTCCAATGGAGAGAGGCCTCTCCCAGCTCATTAAGTAGTTAGAATTCCTTATCACCAATCTCTAAAAAGCAAAGGGAAGGGAAGGGGGGGAAAAAATGATAGAAAATAAAATAATAAAAAAAAAAAAAAGAGAAAAAAATAAAAAGAGAAAATGAGAAAGAAAAACTATAACTTTCTCCTGACATTTTTTCTAGAAGTTTGGGAACTCAAATAACAGCCATGGAGTTGTTACAAAGGAGCTGCGCCAACAAACTATTTTTTGAGAAGATTGCACAGGTTTTGGGGTTGTTTTTTGTTTTTTTCCCCCCCCAGGCACAGGCTTTGCTGCTATCGAAGCCCAAAATGTTTGGGAAGGTAGCAAGATGCAGCGTCTGAGACTGGCGGAGCAGTAACACAGCCGAGCCTCAGGCTGCTGTAGCATGCAGGGCTGGGACAAAACCCACAAGGAGCTTTCTGAAAAGCAATCACTGTTTTGTGCACTGTAATCCTGCTATGTTCTTCCCTCATCTGTGTGCTCTCATCCTCACTCACAGCCAAGAGGTTCTGCGTTTGCAGGACACCGCTCCAGCTACGTGGTTTTTTTCCCCCCCTCCTTTGCAATTGTTTGTAACTCACACCACAGTAACAATAATCTCGTTTAAAACATGAAATGTTGCAAAAAAAAAATATTAAAAATTGGCTTATCCAGAGGGACTCATGATTTTAAGTTAACTTCTGCCGTATATTATTTGCTACAACTTAGTGAAAACCACCTGGATGCTGTGCCCACAGCAAACCGAAGATTTTGAAGAGGCAGATAGGAAAAGCACTGACTCCTTAGACCACTCAGACTTGATCTGTGGGAGAGCAGAGCGAGCAGACAGACAGGCCACAACAGCCCCGCTGTGATTTCTCTCTGAACGCTCAAAGTCCCTCATCCTGCCCTGCTGTCTGGACTGCAGGAGTGCGAGGTCCAGGCACTGACCACCCCCCTGAGAGCAGAGCTGGGTCACCCTGGGCTCCAGAACACCCCACTTGGAAGCGACCCACTGTCACCTCACCGAGACAATGGGATGTACGGCCAGAACAAAAGCCAGCTCTTTTTTTTCCTGCTCCCAAAGAGCAGGGCGAGCACCATCTAGCACAGGAAACAAAACACCTTTTTAAAGGGGTGGGGAGGCAGGGGGAAGAGAGGAAGCCAAACATCCAGATCGCAGCAACAGGCCACCTGCCCTCCCACCCTAATGACAGTACTTCAGACTTCTATTTGAGGACCTGGAGCGAGGCAGACCAGTTGTGGAGTACCCGTAAGAACTTTGAGCCCTCAAACCTCCGGCTGTGGGTGGTGAGTGACTGGCTCCCGGACACTTTGCAAGGGGGAGAAGGGTCCCCTGCAAGACTGAAACCCACTCATGACCCCAGCACCTCCGTGCAGCCCAGACTCTGCCCAGGAGCTACTGCTGCTCCCTGCCACCGTGACTCCCTCGCCTTTGGGCATCGTTTCACCCCAACTTCTTTGAGCACACAGGGAGGGGACTCTAGGTTCACAGGGAGATGAAAGTAAGCAGTTTCTGCTGCTCAAGGTGCTAACAGCTCTCTACCCACTGCTGACTTCCTACCCATCTGCAAATTGGATGACCTGGACACTGCAAGCTCACACCAGCCTCTCTAGGCTGGAGACAGGCAAGACATTTATGAAACTGCCACCAAAAAGATGATGCAAAAAAAACCTTTATGCAGGAACCAACACCAGAGCAAATGCAGAGCAGAGGATCACAGTGCTCTTCCTCCCCTGCAACAGCTCCTTGCCACAAGGAGCAAGGTAGGTGTCTCATTTAGCTCTATACCCTGCAAGCACAGCTCAACAGAGGACTGCTGGGCACAAGAGAGAAAGGCTGCAAGCATTTCCAATGCATCTTCCTGACTTCTCTTTACTGAGCACATGAAATGTTGCTACTTCCAGGAATGGGCTGCCAGGAGGGATGCAGAGCCCTTTTCAGCCAAGGGAGAGCTTTACCTACCACCACCACCAGCAACATTCCAGCCCAGGCTGGGGCCACATGCACCTCCAGCGCTCCTGAACTACCAGCAAAAGACTGTTGAGTACACAACAGGTTTTCTACATTGCAGGAACAATTCAACAGACCACTGCTGCAGTCCCTTCCCCTCTTCTCCACCTTCCCTGGCACTAGCTAACACCAGGGGCTGTGCCGAGCACGCTTACCTGATCTCACCCGAGATGGGTACAAGCCAAAAAGCCACACGAGGGCTAATCTGGAGATAGAGGCAAGGTTTGCAGGGAGCAGCCACAGCACCGTTAGCCAAATGGGCCACTTTGCAGCATCACTGCAAAGCTTGCATGGAGCTAGACATCAAGCTGGAGATCATAATTTTGTTCCTTGCTATTGGTCAGCAGAAAAATCCACATGTGCTTTGCTCAGAAGACCATTTTGACCATTGAATACTGTCAAGTTTTTGATACTGGCTCATGAGTTCAAAAACTATGGAGGAGAAACAAAGAGGAGAAAGTGGTACATAGAGAGATCCCCTAGCCTCAGAAGTCATTGCAAAACCCTCTTTTACTAGCTGTGCTGTGAAACTCATAAGATCTTCCTTTTCCAAGTCATTAATGCAGAACTGTTGTGTTGGGTATCTGCTATCTTCCGTCCCACAGGTGGCTGGAGGTGGTTGTGGTTGAAGCAACACCCAGATGCACTACACAGAGATATGTGGAAGTTTATCCAAAGAGATCTGCATGTCAAACACGAGAAGTGTATATGGCATGAATAAATTGACATGTCAGCACAAATCCCTGCCCTCTGTACACACAGCCCCAGCCTGGCTCAGTGTTTCAGAGGCATTAGTCTGTGCGGTCACCTTCAGGTGGATGCTGGACTGGACAAGCGGTTTTTTGCAAATCAGTCATCCACAAGTGACACAAAGGAGGACACCACCACCCTGACAGAGGTGACAGGAGGTAACAGCATGTACCAGACACCGCACCCACCAACACTGCTGCAGCCCAAGCACAAGTGTACCTCTCTCACTATCCCAGGACAGTGAAATGAAATTTGGAGCCTTCAGAGCTGAATATACCCTCTTCACAAGGTGCTTTTCCCTGTCCCAAGGACTGATATTGTGCCCTGAACACACAAGGGAAGAGCGAAGGCTTGATCACTCACCCTTCTATATTACCATGAGAAAGAAAAACTCCTGGAGTTCTGTTTGATTCTCTGCTTTGGCAGATGTAAAAATTTCACGTAGATTTTTCTCCAACAACCTAATAGCAGTGAAGCAGCATCTCTTAGAATCTCTCAGGGGGAAAGTTGACTCCTGAAATAGTGTATGCTTAAATGGCTGAGTCACAAAACCAATGGGGCACCCCCCACCCCCTCAAACTGCACACTCATTCCTCAGCAATGGGACAGCGATAGTTATCATTTATCTGAGCCTTCTGGACAGGTCTCCAAGGAAAACACCAGCATCCTGTTGCAACTGTGATGGTCAAAAGTCATGGCAAAACAATCTTTGTAGATAGAGATTATACCAATTAGTCTAGTCAGAAAAAGCAAACAGATTTGGGTAAAAGCCCTCCTTTCCCACGTTAACAGAAAAACAGAAAAAAAAAATTAAGAATTACTTGATATTGAGGCCAGATGAACAAGGTTTAGTTCTATTCTTCTAGTCACACAAACTCCTCCCCCTGCAAACAGGAAAAAAAACACCCTAGAAAATAAAGAAATCAGCCCAAACCATCAGGAGTTGTGCAAAGCCTGGCACTACACATTTGGAATGTTCAGTAGCATTAATCTTAAAAAAAAAAAAAAACCACCAAAAAAACCCCACAAAATGTGCAAAGCAGCTCAACCTCAGGAAAAGAAACTTCTTTAAAGTAAGTTATCTCCAATACTGTAAGAAACTACAAATAATAAATGCTGATTAGATTTGAAAGTTTCAGCTGCAACCCTCCCAGGCCTGACTCGGATATTCTAAAAAGCTTCTGGCAACGCTTTGTGGCTCCTGCTGGCATGTTGAGAAACAAAATAATAAGCAAACAAGACCCTTAAGTTTCCAAAATGAGGTATCAGCCAAGTCAAACTGCTGATTCAGGCTCTTTGTTTGACTGTGTTTTCCCCGTGCTGTTATATAGTTTGCCCTGGCCCCTCTCACCAGTACCACTCCAAATTCCCAATAAACCTTCCAGGACACAAGGTAAGTGTGCTACATCGCAGCAATTAAAATTGTCATTGTCACAATTGTAGTGTTAACTGGAGATAGTGCAATTTCATTTGGAAGTTGTGTGTGTGTCTGTGTGTGTGCACACACCTGCCTGCACATGAGGTGGCTCACACAGAATTTCCTGCAGATCAAAGGGGAAAAAAAAAAAATAAAAATAAATCTGCCCTGACCTATCCACTCTGTTATAAAAATAGCATCTGGATCAACCACGTCAACATGGACCGTGACATTCATTCAGCTCAGAAATGTTTATAAATTAGGACTGAGATAACAGAAGGAGGAGGCAAAAAATAGAACTTTTTTTTTTTTGGTTTGGGTTTTTTTTTCTGTTTTGTTTGTTACATCTGAATAACTGCTGAATGCTCAAAAAAACCCTAAGCCTCCACCACTAGGCTTTGCAAGTCTTTACAGGGACAGCCATAATAGACTGCAATACCAGGCAGCCAAGTTAAAGAGGAAACAGAAAATACGTTAAAAAAAACAAACAAACAAAACAAAACACCCCACCAACATAAAAAGTTACCCTCCATTCCTAAAAACTCACTCAGGGCTGGTCTTCATTGCTCAAACCATAAGAAAAAGGGGAAAAAGAACTCAGCACATAAATAGGGGGTTTCCCCACTTAAACAAACAAAAAAATCACCTGTGGTAAGACAAAACAAAACAATATAGAGATGCTGCTAAAAGACAGCACCCTGCCTGCTGCTGACTGGATATGGCCTCATGAGCATCCAGGATGGGCTGCTCCGGAGCACTGCATGGGATGAACAACTCATCCCTCAGCAGGAGAGGGATGGGTACCCCTGGCTCTCGCTGGGTTAACCGCTCTGCTGTACCCATGAGCAAAAGTTTGATAGCCTCCTGGCTTCCCCACCACTGACCCGGGGATGGGTCTGGTGCCCAGAACTTCCTTTAGAAAGCTCTCAATTGTATGAGCCTTCAAGCTAGAAGCACAGCCAGGCTGCAAGCGAGGATCAACCTGTTCTTCCAAGGACTTAAAACTGCATTTTTCTTCCCCCCCCCACATTTTAAAAGTGCAGGATAAAAAGACAGATTTGCCAAGGGTGAAAGAAGAGCCCAGCTCCTGGTTCTGCCCACAGCACAGGTTGGCTTCTCCTTCCCCAGAAGGAGCATGCCCTCCCCAAGGCAATCGCCTGTCACAACAGCCCTGCCCTCCGACCCTGGGTAAACATCTGCGCACGCTGCTTATTTGAGCTCCTATAGCCTCGTTATCTCCCCCAGAACACCCCTAGGGCTAATTAGAGAGTTAATGGCATCATGTCAGGAGATAACGCTACATGGAGGGAGCGGGGAGAAGGAAGGTGGAAAGGAGTTGTGAAACAAAACCAGTTCCCTTCACAACCACTGTGCAATATTGGTTTAGGAAGGGAGCATGCAGCCTCTGGGGACTCTGCCCTCTGGCTGCTGAGCGCTATTTTAATAAGCGAGCAAGACACTTCTCTGGAGAGATTCAGTTCTCCAGCCATGATGACGCAAGGTCCCCACGCCTTCCCTACCATCTGCACAACCAAACCTCTACCAACCCCATCAAGGGAGGTCATTCCCACCGGAGCGCTAGCAGGAAATCACTTCCCAACGTAGGACGCACACTAAGCACACACAGATAATTTATCACTGAAAAAGCATTGCCTGTTTTTTTCCTGATACTGCTTTTATCTATTTTTCCACTTTTTATCTATTTTTTTCCACTTTTCTGTACCCTAGTGACTCGCTTTTAAAGAGTGTTTGCTTTTAATAAAAATGCTTAGAGATTTAAAAAAAAAAAAAAAACAACAAAAAACCCTATCTACACAGATTTTTTGCAGGGCAGCTGATCAGCCTGCAAAACCACTGGCCAGCAGACACCCGAGCCAACACTTTTGCACCAATGAGTGAAAAACCACAGGTCAGCAGACAAATCACACATGGAGACATGACCAGGGGGCTTTGGGGGTTCAAGCCATCAGCAGCTCTTTTGCCAGAGTAACAATATTCAAACTGCATTTTTGCCCGATGAGGACCTTTGGAGGCTCAACAACAGTATGTTTGATAGCACATACACACGTCCCCGTCCCCCCCCAACACATTTGTAAAATATTTAGCAAAAGTAAGAAAATTGCACAAGAAAATTCACCTGCATTGCTCTTGAGGAGTGTGACCAGGCCCATCCCTCCAGGTGGAGGTGAGACGGGCATGGCATAAACCTGCATCCCAGCACAAGACAGAGCGTTCTGGCCAGGGAAAGGGAAAAACAGGAGATAGCGACAGATTAGAGACTCTTTGTTTTTAATTACAAGAGAGGAGCAACTGTTGACAGACCAGGGTTGCTCTTGCATAAGCAGCTGAGGGGAAAGCGTTGTTCTTCCCTTATCTTGTATAAACTACAGATTGCTCTCGGGAAATGCACAACTGTTCATAAACACACAATCACAGCAGCTCTTTCCAGACAGCCTCTGCTATGCTGCCAACTCCCTCCCAACAAAGCCCTTGTACAATAAACGAATATTATTTAAAAAAAAAAAAGTATCAGCTTGCAATAATTCAAGAACAGTCTCCCAAAACTCTGGTGAAACCCTGACCCTCTGCAATCAATGGCCATTCATGCTTCTCATGCAAGCACATCACCATTACCCTAATGTTGCCCTGGAGTGTCGGGCCACAACGTACCCTGAGGCACCCAGGGAGCCTGTTTGTTCCTCATTTCCTATGCTGAAATGTTGACTTTCTCAGTGCTGGTCTTTGTCCCCTTGTCCTCTGCCCGTTTTCACTTGCTACATCTACCACCAGTATGGCAAGACACAGGGTGGTTCAGTTATTTGGATGGGAACCCTCCCCAGAAGACTGATCATTTTAGTTTCTGATTTGTCTAATCAGACATCACCATGTGGTTCACCATCCCCAACTACGTCTTCAAAGAGAAAGAAAGGTGCTGCAGGGTACCATTTCCTGGTGTTTAAGGAGGCTGCAAATAAAAATCCATGCTTTTAGAGCTGACAGTTACATTCATTACTGAAAACTCCGATCGTCATTAATATCAGCATCTGAATTTCCAGAGTAGCAAAGGGTTCATTCAGCAGTGAGCACATAAACCCAGGCCATAAACCACTCCCTAATCTACGCTCCACAGAGATTGATTTAATTTTCTGTGACTGTCTGACTGACAAACAATTCACTCCCTCGTTAATTTCAATGCTATCAAATCAACAATAGTGAGTTGGAAGGCAGGTGGTAGAGAGATCCAGAAGGAAAAAAAAAAAATCACGTGGTCCAAAAGTCTCCTCATGAAATATTGAAGGAAAAAAATTATAGTTATTAACAGGACTGCGGGCAGGATCTGCAGAACCACAAAGCAACATACATAGTGAGACTTTGGATGCATAAGGCTTTCTTCAAAGCAAGAATCCCAATTAATACAAGAGAGGACTTTAAAAAAAAAAAAAAAACAAA